>JAQMCW010000004.1:9327633-9342402 GCA_030068335.1 Chrysichthys cranchii
GCAAATTTACACTGTTATACAAGCTGTACACTGACTACTTTACATTGTATCAAAGTGTCATATCTTCAGTGTGGCCCCATGAAAAGATATAATAAAATATTTACAGAAATGTGAGGGGTGTACTCATTTTTGTGAGATACTGTATGTTTAAGCATATAACATACAGCAATATTGAATTTCCCTGTTTTTGTGTGTTGTTTGCACTGGGTTGTGCTAGGTTGTGTTGGGTTGCAGAGGCAGCTTTTTTTTTACCAGCGGAAGGTATTAAGCTGTTATGCGATGCACTGGCCGTGGCAAAATCCCTAGTGCTGAGTTAACACCCAGAGTTCTCATTAAAGTCTAGCTGGACATATATGAACAGAGTAAGGGTTAATTCAGTGCTGGGATTTTGCTATGTGGGGGTTCTTCACTGCCTACGCACATCCCCTAAGACCAGCCAAGAAGGCTTACCACTATGTGAGCTTTAAACTCCCAGCGGATTGCCTTGGGATTAGCCATGGCCTCTTAAACCACACAGTATTATCTGAGCTCTTCATCTTAGCATCTTAGCACATGCTGTTACTGCACAGTTTAACACTCTGAGGGTGTAGACCAGTTTACAGTAGGCTCGCCTGGGATGGAAACAGAATGTTTGGGTATAAACCGCTCAACATTTTTCAGATCCATTAAACTCTCTCTCTCTCTCTCTCTCTCTCTCTCTCTCTCTCTCTCTGTCATTCATTCTTCTGGATATACAATGCATAATGCCATACTAAAATATATACAGACATCACAAACAGTCCTTGAGACTGTGTCCAGGTCTGAACATCTGAGTGAATAACTAGGACCAGGTGCTCCATCATTCCTCAATTGTGTGCATCCCAGAGGCAAGTACACTGCATGTGCAGACAGTTGCCGTGAACAGTGGAACCTCAGGTTTCGTTGGTAATGCGTCCGAAAACAAGCAACGAAATCCAAAAGCAACAAAAACTGAGGCAGTTATTTCATTATGAATCAATGTAAATCCAATTAATTCGTTCTAGACACTCCAAAATACATACCATAGTAAACGCAAAATAAACACATTACACCGAATATACATTGTATACGCAGCAATCACTTACATGTAATTGTAGTATTAGCACTGACAATCAATTAAAAAAAGCACAAAAACACTGGAAAGCAATGGGATCATTTGGCTAGATGTTAGATGCTAGATGTTAGATGTCAGATGCTAGACGATGCTCATACAATGCCACACTGAGCAGGAGAACGCATGGGTCGCCTTTTGTTTATTAGTTGTTTTCGCAGCAAAATCCAACGAAATCTGAGGCAACCGATGAAAACCGAGACAAATTTTTCGCGGAAAAAATCAACGAAAACCAAAACTGACGAAAGCCGAAGTCAACGAAAACCGAGATACCACTGTATTAGCAATTATAACAATGGAAGGGAATATGTTGCATTTCATATAAAGAAAAACTAGCACCAACCTGTAAACCACAGAAGCCAGGATCCAGTCCTGTTCCTCACAACACTGCAAATTCCAACCTCATTTACTACACCAGATACAACTAAGCTCATCACTGAGACCTTCATGGGAGCATGGTGTGTTAAGGAAGGGAAACACAAATCTCCATGACTCTGCAATAAACTGCACTTCTGACTGTAGTCTTGCAAGCCTGACTACTAGTCCTTCTTAACCCACTGACAAACACATGGGGCTACCTTGTGAGGATCGTTTACTCTACACTAACTGCTGTGATACCAAGTTCGACCTGACGCCCAGAAACCATTTAAGTTTAGAAAAGTATTGCTTTGAATGCAGACAACCTATAAACATTTGAGTTTACTTATCTTACTAAATATTACCTTTACGTACATATTACTCTTCCCAGAATCCTCTGGCCTAGTAGCAAGTCACTATTTTCAATGCCATTGATATTCCAGCCCATAGCTCTTAAATTGAAAAGTAAAATTAAAGGTATTTTCTCAAAGTACCTATTTTTTTTTTATCTAATTCTTTCAACTGATCCACTTTGTCTTTGTATGGTTATTCCAATGTAATGGACCCAAACTGGCTTTGGCTGCCTCGTGGGTACGGCATATTTTGTTCAAAGCTTTCTCTTATGACATGCGAATGCAGAAAATATTGGAGATGGGTTTCAACGTTATCACTAATAGTGAATTTGTGGAGGTTTTGCTGCACAGAGAGCCATCAGGTAGCGGTCATGGGCTTTCAAAACACAAACAACGCACTGGATTCTTCCAAGGGTGAGCTGACCCTTTTAAATCCACTATTCAGTTTAAAGGACTATTTAAGTCCATTATGAAATGCTTCTTATCAGGGTGATGGTGGATACAGAGTCTGTTCCGAAAACACTGGGCATGAGGTGGAAATACACCCTGTGAAGTCCTTTTAAGGTATGAGAAGGTTTATAATGTCCACTCTGTGAAAACAGCGCATGCTGTTAATGAATTAGCAGGACATTTGATTTGTGACAGAATATGTTGATCCATATGCATCAATGCTTTCACCTCTGAAGTGTCATGTTAAGTCTTTCATAAAGAACAGATGAAAATTTTTCCACTGCACAGTACAAGAAATTCTGGCACCAGAAAACTGGAGCTACGCTTTCCCATTCACGGCCGAATCAAGTGAAGCTGTTGCAAACCAGTTATGTATACAGAGGCATGCAATGTGTGTTCAAGCTATACGGAAGCTGATATTTTTTCAAAAGAATGTTGTGGTTTAAAAATAAAGAAAATTAAACTCAGAACATTAAGAGAATTAAGTCAGGCATATGAAATATGAACTTGCTAACTAAATGGTGGACCAGACAAAAGGACAAAGTTAATCCGAGCATTCTTACATGATGGATTTACCAATGGTGAAAAAACAACACACATCAAGGACAAAATGACCACTTTTAGTTGTCACTATGACAACATCAGTTCGAAAAACCTTGAGCAACAACTAAAGCCCATTGACTCCTTTCAGCCCAGTTCCTGTTTTCAAACGTGCAATGGAAAAACACCTTAACAGGAACAGATTGGATGTCTAACCAACCAGGATTTACAAAGAAGAGCATCTAAGCCCTAATGTGTTCCAAATGTATGCATGTTCCCGTAAAGCAGGAGTCTCTGGACCCCCCAAATCTGGATCTATGTCTAGCACTATACACCGATTCCCATCTGGAGGAAAGCAAAAGACAGGAAAGAATGCTTTGTGCACACTTCTTGGTTTACATTCAGAGACCTGCGGAATGCTTTCAGCACAGACTTGACCTCGCAGTCTCTGAAATCACATCAAGATCAAATAGACAAATATTTCTAGTCAGTGAAATCTATATATATACTCTGTACAGTGTGCTGACTTTACGTCTAGCTTTCATTATCTTTGGATTTGAGTTATTTTCCTTTAATTAAACTGTTGTCTGGTGTAGTAGCACTATGTTTCAGGCACATACTGTACTAATTAAACAGGATTTTCAGTTGAGAGCCATTACTGATGGTGTATTTTTGGTACATAATAGACTTTGTGCAAGGAAACATTTTAGAGGCATTCTGTCTGCAGGTAGGAACACTGCTTAATCACAGTCTTTTGAGTCTAAAGCAGAATATGGTTGTGTGATGTGTCGTATTTATTTATTAACTTATCGTGTGAAGAAAAGAAAACTTGTACAGCTTCATATTATGTTCTATCATTTATCACGTTTTTACAGTGATATTTTTCAGCATTTCAACAGTTTATGCGGCTGCCGCTGTTAATCCGAATGACGAGTTGCAAGGTGCTCCTAATGCCGCATTAGCCTGAACTGGGTTATTAGCTGTGGATTAGAGGTCAACCATCCACCCCCGGCAGAGAATAACTGGTAAACCTGTTGTTTATTAAGCAATTAATATTATTGTTAAGACCAGGATGTGTGTATAAAATGAAGACTTTCATTATTTGTACTATTATTTTGGATCAAAACATATTGTTTTGCTAACAAATAATTTTTTATAACACTGGAAGGCTAAGGCTAACGAGATGCACATGTACCAGGTGTATACTTAATATTGAACTCTTTTCTGATGGTTGATAATCTAAAAAGCCTACATTCCTGATCTGTTAATACAAATAGGTTTATTTATTTATCTATTCTTTTAAGTTACAGAAAATGTGCTATATTGTGATGTGTATAAATACCTGGATATGAAATTACCTATGCTGAGAAATAAGATTTTGGTCAATTTCACACAGCCCTACACCAGACCATTACAGACCGTGGTCAACCTAGAAACAGAAGTCCTACTTTCAGATACATATGCAGCCACATTGACCAGAGTATGAATAAATTCCATGCGTTTCTCAAAAGTGTGATCATCAAACAATTTGTGACATGCACATGACAAACTCCATACCCCTTCCTGAGAATTAGAGATGGAAGGCAGAGGAAACTTTGTCACTGTTGCCTTGTAGCTATGCGACTGTGTGTTTGGCGCACACTGAGTCTCTGGCCTCGCCAACAACGTTCAACACCTCTTATTAACTCTGAGCACACAGCATGTGTGATCTCTACACACTCCCTGCCAGTGCTTGAAATTGTAGGTTCTCTAATGATTTTCGAGTGCTGAGCCTGCAGTCAAAACTTTCCTGCCATTTACTGCAAGCTCAGCTCAAGAGGATTCTTGTAGCACAGGTCTTCAAAATGGTGCATGTTTATATGTAGAAGAGTCTGGACTACTTGAATAATTAAATAAGTAATTTTTTAATATGCAGTATGTCACCACAAAACGATTCCAGTTGGTCAAAACAAATTTTTATTTTGTTTTACTGGATATTAGTGAAAATGAGTAAATAAATAAGTCATCATCTTAACAGAAAATCAGCTGTAAAGTTAATGCACAGGAACCAAGCAGTTGTTATGTTTATGGGTTGTTTTACAGTATAATATTTTGGTGACAGACACATTACAGCTTAAGAAATGTATTTATGGCAAAATTAGAAAAATGATATGTGGATCATTTTTGACGCACTTTTGTTCCACTACATCTCTGAATTTCTGAACTTTTGCAAGACTGGACTGATTTTGTGGTCAAACACCCGGTACATAAAATACTTTCAGGTTATTTGTACATTTTTAAGTATATACAGTACCAGTCAAAAGTTTGTACACACCTAATTCAATTTTAACTGAAAAGCATTCCAGGCGACTATCTCATGAGGCTGTTTAAGATAATGCCAAAAGTGTGCAAAGCTGTCATTATGGTAAACGCTGTCCACGTAAGACTCTAAAATGTGAAACATGTCTTGTTTAAAATACTTTTTTTGTTTACTGCATAACTCCATATACAGTTGATCCTCTCATCTGTGGACACCGCATTAACGGATATCGGATGCCACGGGAAAAATCCGCTGGTCTGAATACATAATCCATTAGCCAGAATGTCTGGTATGAAAGTTTAAAAATCTCGGGTGTTGAGAACTGAGTCCAGTAGTTCAGCAATTGTTCGCTAAGCAGCGGTGGCGTGCGTGCTACTAGTCGTTTACAAGCGTCTGTTGAGCTGCGGTCGTTGTGAAGCTATACTGTTTTTTGGCGATTATTTGGTGTTTTTGACCGCAATGTTTTCTCAGTGTACTTCCCTATTTATGTTGGTCGTTATGCTGCTTGTCATGTGTACAGTCCTTGGGTAGCACTTTTATGGCGTTAGTGGTGTTTTTCCTTGGATTTCCATTATTTTAACCCCCCACACTAAAACGATTCACATCATCGGGCTATTCAAGTCCATGGACAACCTCTCCCCCAATTAGTCCGTTAATGAGAGGATCAACTGCATAAGAAAAGAGTCAAAACAAAGAAAAACCTATTAATATCTAGGTGTGTCAAAACTTTTGACTAGACTGTATTTCACGCTTGCTTTTTTGTAGCACAAATATTTGGTGACAGTGTGGACATTTTTTTCCATGAAGTAGTGGTTTATATTTTCATTAAAAAGAAATTCCAGCTTGGTGCCAAAGCGCAGTGCACAGACAGGAAATGCTCAGTCTGAGAGTGATTAGTGTTCATATTCGCTCAGGATACCTTTTAAAGGCAAATAAAGACTGGGTGTAAGCTCAGAGCGCCCTCCTTTCTACACCGCTGATACTGTTCTGCCAAACAAAATAAAACGAATAAGCCTTCAGCAGAAGAAGGCAGGAGTAACAAAAAGAGAGACTTGATTTTGAAATTCATGAAAGGATTACCTAGCCTATATTAGACTGTGGAAGTTATACTCTGGTAGCGTTACTGCCCTGAGACCCAGTCTGATGAAAAATAAATAATGTTTAATTCAAAATTATCCAAAACAAGACCTTCTTGGGAATTGGTGACAGAAAGGCTGTGCAAACACTCTTTAAGTCCCTGCAATACATGAATGTGTCTGACATTGTCATCATGTCTGAAATATTTACACTTCAGTCTTTATCATTTAAGATTTGATAATATTTGTCTAACAGCCACAGCAGAGTAAATATTTATACACTCCCGACAGCATTACAGCATTTCTCCCTTGCTAAATTGAGGTTAGTTTTACAGTTTTTATTGTCTCAGGTCCAGTAATGTTGAGGTTTCCAAAAAAAGAGGATTCTGTACAATTTCACTGTGGAACTGAGTGCAGTGGTTTTCAGAACAAAAATGTCTCCAGTGACAACAGTAACAGTATGATAACAGTATGCGATGTGGTACTGTTGTGGAATTTATTCATATTTCAAACTTGCTACCTTTTTACAGCATCAGGTATTGCATATTTGGAAAAAGTGCTCCTGTGAACTGTCATAAGTAGATTATTTGACATAATTAAACAATCAAGTTATATTTTTATTTAATTATTTGGCACATACTTTTATTCAAAGCAAACAAACGTTGAAACAAAATCAAATAAGAAGTTGCCGATTAAAAGATGCTGCTTCGTTACACCAACTGCAGTATCCATGCAGTGTATTTTAATCAGTCACATGAAGTCAAAACCTTTTGGTTTACCATTGGTAAACCAGCTCCTAGGCTAAAAGGGAACCTTTCATATGAGAACTGCCTTGTGTACGTTTCTGCTGTCATATTTCTGAATAATTGATGGGTTGGAGAGGGAGGGGAAACATGCCATTTTTAGTTGTTATTATTACAGTTTTCTCAATTGAGTGTGCATGAAGACAGTTACACCAAGTTTATTTACTAACATCAATCCATCGGTTATTTATACTGCTTATCCATTAATGGTTGTGGGGAAGCAAAGGGGGTCAATCCCATCTGACCTTGGGTAAGAGGCAGGCTACAGCCCGGACGGGTTGCCAGTCTATCACTAACTAACTATCACACCTCTGGGTCATTTTGCGTAGACAGTTGACCCAATCTGTTTGTCTTTGGTCTGTAGGGGGGGGAATGGAGCATCTGGAGGACACCCACACAGGCACATGGAGAACATGCAAACTCCACACATAGAAAGGCCCCATTCAGGCTGACAGGTTTGAACCCCGAACCTACTTGCGGTGAGGTGACAATGTTAACCACTGCACCACCGCACTGCCCTTCATTTACTAACATCCACACCAGATTTAACATCACTGGGGTATTTTTTTCTTGAATGATTTTCAAGACTTTCAATTCCTTCCATGTGACAGTCTTTATTGATCGGGAGAGGAATTTCACCAGGTGTGCTTTGACAGACACTTCTTATTGGTGCTCACAAGAAAAAGTGAGCTTAACAATTTAATATTTGCAGATTTTGATTAGAATCAATATATATACACGATTATGTAAGTTTACACTACCAGTTTACAGTTCAGATCAATAGCAGTCATACAGCAAGGTCAATAAATCAATTACGCTCACAATACAAGCCTGCATTATTAACATTTTCTTGTCCCATTGCTATTGTTCTCTTTGGGAGATAAAAATGTTTTGTATTGACACAAAGAAAGTCATAAGTTGAGTTTCACTACAAAACCCTAAAGTCCATATTGGCATCTACATTTCATTCCAAAGTCAGCTAAAAAGATAAATAGGGAAACCTGAAATGTACCATGATGTTACACATACTCAGCTTCATTATGGTGTGGACCATTATAAACCAGTGATAGTCTGGAGTTTAATAGTGAAGACGACCACTAATGAAAAGCAAGAATTTTGTGTTTTAATTGATTGTTACTAACGAATTGTGTATGATGTGACCATTCACTAACATGTTTTTGATTGTTTTGATCGTGTGGAACGACATGGCTACTAAAGGTACTGCCTAACCTTGTATACACATTTCCTTAGAAATCAGATAATGCTAGCTAATTTTCCTTCTGCAATGCAAATAGCTGTAAGCACTATTAACACAAAGGCAATTTAGCGTTGTGGTTTACAACCCCAAGGACTGCTGCACACATTTTGTTTTGCAAAACAGCTTTCAAAAGAAAAAAAAAGACAAGTCCCAGACACACAAAGGTACACACACAATAGATAAGACAGATCACCCTGAAGCTATTTGTTTTCTTCTACTGCTTTCCATGTTATAATATGCACCAAAAACTTCAGTGACATAAAGGGGGAAAACCTTTTCTCTTATATCACTGAGATGATAAATATTTATGAACTTAGACACAAATAGCACAGGTGATTATGATCATATATGCCTCCATGTCTGCTCTGCAGTATCTGGTTTTCTTTAGGCTGTCAGGGCAACTGTTTTCCAGAACATTAAAGTGAAAAATAGGTTTTACGATGAAAAGGAATAACATAAATCATTCTTGAGATGTCATGATGTACAAACGTCCAAAATTCCCAAATGCACTTTAAGTAAAGGCTGTCTAGATGGCTTCTCATTTGATTTGATATTCAGCGGTCAAACTGTTCCATATATGGTCAGAGCTGTGAATTTCCCACAGTATGAATATGAAGACCAAAAAAGCCTGGGGTCACTGCTGGGTATGGCTTTTTGGGTATGGCCATGTTTGAATATGATTTGACCTTTGATACTCTACAGGCACGTACTCAAAGTTTGTCCTTGGTTCACATTCTATAGTGACAGGCCAGCTGTGGTGGAGCACTGTCACTGTGCTCAGATAACTGGGTCACATTAAGTCCAGAAGAGTAAAGCAGCACACCACATCAGGGCTCATACAGAATATAGAGACATAAGGCATCATAAATCCATGGCAGTGGTAGTGGAAATGGGGCAGGAAAACCCTTTATGTGGCTTATTATAAATTCCTACTAAGTGTTACACATCTCTATGACACAGCACTCTTACTCAAAAAATAATTAGACCAAACAAAACAAGTACTGCTGCTGTATTTCCTAGGTGAACTCCAAAACAGTCTGTGCTTCTGGGAAAAAAAAAACAACCTAGATCTCAAATTGTCTAGGGGCCATATTCAGCTCTGGCAACTTAAATCCAAATGCCAGTCATCCATGCTAGAAAAGTTATGCGAGATAGTTTTCTAAGCGCCCCATTCAGATTATTCAAATTACCTGCCTGTTCCTGCCTCCATGGTTGGTAGTTTTTAGTTGATTAGAAGTATCCATGATTATGAGTTTTTCAATAGTCTCTACACTTTTATCTACAAATCTAACCTGCGTCATGAAAAGGAAATATCATTTGTCAAATGTTACACCATGTAACATAAAAGATAGAAAGAATCTAAAAATGAAAAATAAAAAGACTACTTTTTTACCCATTGTATTTTTTTATGTACGATTATATAGGAATTAGAAGACGGCAAGCACTGAAATAAACATGAAACAGGCGTCATGAATAGTCTCAGCTATATCACTGCAAATCTGATTTAATGTGACAATATGGCTTCCACCATCATTATTCAACAGCTAAAAAACAGAACTTGATCCAGCACAATATATCAATTGGCATTTTTTCCCCTAATATCATGCGATGACCGTTAACTGTGCACACAACTTGCAATGAAATACTATGAAATACTAAATAAAGGTCATGAAATCATACATGACCAGGATGAAAACATGCCAATGGGTCTAAAAATGAACTGAGCAAGCACTAATATCATGCAAGTCCGACATCAAAATCACGTAAAATGAAGACATGCCTGGGTTTTCAGCAAACTCCGCCTCCACGTGTAACTCTCACGCCACTTCTGAACAGCTGATGTCTTAACACCTCACTACTACAGGTGCTTAAATTTGCATATGGCCATAATGGACTATTAATCTGCTCCTGCATACAACCTACATTACGATTCTTTTATGTACATGTGCTGTACCTGAGCTGTTACACTGAACAGGAAATATTAAATCAACTTTGTCCAGCTTTGACAGGATCCCTATTGTTCAAATCATCATTGATATTCAGTATGACTGACTGGGTGCTATAAGGACATGGATCACAAAGAACTTCTTGATATGCAGTATCTTGACATATCAGCACTTATATTTACTTATATAACATGTCTACAGCCAATCAAGAACTATATTCACCTCAAACTGACAGTTTACAAACTGACTGACTGTCTGACCATCTAAGGATCCCTTATACATGCACTTGTCATTTCTTGACATGCCTTTTGCAGTGTTGTTCTTTAGACTCTCTGTCTGGAGACAAAGCAAGTTGCAATATGTGCACAGTTTAGTTGCTAGAGGTCTTGCCCACAGCAGAACTTGGGAAAATATAACCTCTATAAAACACAGACTGTTTGCTTTGGTACACCCTGCTTATTTCTACATCACCTGCGCAACACTTCTTCTGGTTTTAAGACTCTTTATGGTCTGGAACATAGGCCCAAACCTCTTCAGCTGAAAACAAACCCTAAACCTATACCTTCTAGCCTGATTTCCCTCTCACCACTTAATCACAGTATTTCCATACACACAAGTTTTATTGTGCTTTGTGTCTGTTTGTGCATTGTTATTATTATTATTATTATTATTATTATTATTATTATTATTATTGTTTCTGCTGTTGTAGTTGTTGTTGTTATTATTACAATTCAGTTCCACTTTCCATACCCATTTCTCATACTCTAAGCAATGACTGTTTTACATATTTACATGCACTGTGATCCAACATTATTGGGACACGGGAAAAAAATTGAGAATACACTAATGAAATGAAACAAAAGTGTGTTGGACTTCATAAGTCAGACAAAAGTCAGACAAAAGCTTTAAAAAGTTATTCATGCCTGAAAATACCCAGCTCCACTTTTACAACAATTAACAATTACGTAGACGCAAGTGCCTCTGCCTCCCCAACACACACCCCACCCCATCCCATCCCAAACACAGTGAAGACGATGGTTAGGAAAGCAAAAAAATTTTCTCTAAACAGCATGGATGGAAACATGCAGTACCAAGTTCTCAAATCTGCAATTAGATTCTACCCCCATGCCAACAAACTGTTTGCAAGGTGTGCCAGAAAACTCCTTTCCTTTCATCCAACCACAAACATAAACACCTAGGGTTTGCTAGCCACTACTGGAACTTTGACTAGAACCAGTTCTGTGGTCAAACGAGACAAAAATAGAGCTTTCTGGCAACAAATACTCAAGGTGGGTTTGGTATAAAAGACAGAGTGTTATACAGAAAAGAACCACTCCAACAGCATAAGTATGGTGGATGAGCCGTAATGTTGTGAAAGAGTTTAAATGAAACTCTGGCCGCCATACGCAAGGGCTGCAGCTGTGTCCTTGCTGGATCCTTCAGCAGGACAGTTATTCAAAACATATGTACAAATGCACACAAAAATGGTTCAGTGACCACAGAATCAAGCTTCTCACATGGCCACCCTAGTCCCCTGTCCTAACGGAAAGTCTGCAAGAGAGGACCTAAAACACTGGAGATCTGAAGAGATTCTGCACTGAGGAGTGTCTCAGATTTCTTACTGTGTGGAAGTACTTTTGGAGTACTTGCACAAAGTACTTTTTTAATACTCTGTGCACGTTCTAAATTCAGTGCTGACAATATTGTTACAATAAACTGACTTCTATCAAAGATTAGCGTTCTCTCATACTTAGAGAGTCAAAGACTGACTATAGACTTCAGATTTTAAAGATGCAATCATTTCTTTTAACCCTGTAGCACCCCTGGGGTTATATTTGACCCTAACTTTTAGTTCACCCTAATAGTTGGTCTGGGTTTTCCAGGGTTAAGTACATGTCTTGAATAAAATCACACCTTGTACTTTTAATTTTTTCTTCCTTTTTGCTCTACTAAGATTTGTTTTCAAAAATGACTGCATGTCGGACTCCAGTACAGGGAGAATAACACCAAATATATAACAATCAAAAAGGTGTATTTCTTAATTAACAATTTATTAGTGATACTGTACTTATTAGAAGATTCATTTGAAATGATTTCTGTAATACAACTAATTTAATGTAAGATGTTCACAAGAACCGCAGGAACCTGAACATCCCAGCCTATTTACATTGGCATCTGTAAGTCTTTACAGCACTATAAATTTAATGGCAAGTGGAAAAGCCCTGCTGGTGATGTTTCCCTTACTGCTCAATGTAACACCTGCAAACCATCTACACTTCTCTAATGATCCCGCAGGTACATTCCTGCTAATGAACACAGATTTATCTTAAAGTAGATTATACAATCTTACAGGGTTTGTAATAGCTACTGTGTTCATTCGAGTATAAGTAGTATAAAAGTACAGTTCATATAGTATGCAATAAAAAGTATAGTCACGTCAGCTTATAATGAAGAAATGATCTGATCTGAAGAAAACATAAGAGCTTTTCTACACACAGTCTCTTTTCAGTTCACAGAACACTTATCAACCATCGAACGCTTGAGGTGTAATTTTGTGATCTTTATCATGTGCTAAACATTTTACACTAGTCTGTAAGTATGAGTTACGTAAGCAGGTTTTATTTACCGGGTCTCACCCTGTCCTCTGTGAACTTCTTTAGTTAATTCCAGAGTGAATGCTTTTTGTGTCAGGGCTATTAACTCCATTTGACAGATTCCACAGTATGGCAAGCCTATACAAGAATGGAGAGAGTGAAAGCCAGCGACTGTCTCTTTCAATGTATGTATGCATGTGGGCATGTGTGTGTGTGTGTGTGTGTGTGTGTGTGTGTGTGTGTGTTATATAACTGCTTTCAAATCTGTACATGAATACAACTATTAACAATGTATTCTTGTAAGTAGGTTTTCCAGACAACACCTAGGTCTATTTTAAATATTTGAGTGGGTTCTCCTTTTAGGAACGGCCTGCCACCGTCTCCAAGGAAAACATGACTAATGACAGACAATTCTCCAGGATAACACACCGCAAAGTGTAGAATAAACACCTACAGTGCTGAAGGAACTCTTACTGTGTTCGTTTGCTTCATATGAGCGTACATGACAATTACTGTATAAGGGTTTCTTCTCCACTGGGGATTGGACGGTACTGTAAAAAGTCACAGACTTTTCCTTGTTTACAGTTTTTTGCCCATTTTGTTGTTGTGTCTCACAGTTGATTTAAATTCCAGGGGGACCACATGCTTTGCATAAACATGCATGAAATTGATTTTCCATGCATGTCAAACCCACATTTGAAATAGTTTCCCTAACTGCTGCCTTTACGCATGTGGATGGTCAAAAAGTTTCTAGGAAGGGAAAAAACACATCAACAACCCTACATTCAGTACACTATACGCCTGCATGTGACATAATGCAGAAGTAAACAAATCAATGCGACCTGTGAGAGCCTGGTGACCGCGTACTATTTGAACACAAGGTTAGGATGCGGTTTGGGGCGCAGCCCCAGTTTCGGCCGTGTAACTCTATTGTTTTCCACCCAGAGGAGTGCATGTCAGGGAGGGAAGGCAAGCAATGAATTTGCCCGTACTGGTTTTCAGTTGCCCCTCAGGCTGTACATTGCATTTCACCTTTTTTTTTCCCAGGTGCCACATAGGACACGCGTTTGCTTCGAAAGACAGGACACTACCGCGTTTTACGCGCAAAGTCCGCAGAATACAGGACGTGTGAATACGGGCATTAAGGCCAAAATGTCCACCTGACTGGAAGAAGATCACCTGGGCTTATTCCTCGCACACACTTTTCTCCGTACGCCACGGAAAGCTGTTAAATGTTATCATGGGAAAGGAAAGCAAGACGAGTTGAAAGTGTGCGTTTTTGTCCTGCGCAGTCCAGGATGGCTGGTTGGCTGGCTCAGCCCAGAGCTGCTGTGGGACTGCAAACGCTGTTAAAAACGCAGAAACTTTACAGAAACAAAGCAACACATACCGTAATAAAGGTAACCATAGCATCGGTGGGGTAATATTCAGCAGTCCCGACATTAAGGTGACGAGTTTATAAAGGATCCTTGTTGGAAACTTCCCAAATATTTCACGGCGCACTGAGTCGTGCGGCTCCAACAAACTCCTCCTGACACGCAGAGTGCGCAGTGATATTCCTTTCTCACTCCCTCACTCTATCTCTCACTCCCTCACTCACTCAGTGTGTCTGTCTCTATATCTTACTTCCACTCCCTGCCATCTCTCTCTCTCTCTCTCTCTCTCTCTCCTTTAAGCAGAGGTATACTGCCAGGCAAAACGTTTTGAACACTATAAATGTTCTTGGTTAAATGTTGGGGTTTTTTTTTCGTTTTTTAAATACTCTAAAATTAGATCATTAGAAACAGGTTATATGGTTGTGACAATTTTATTGGGGAAAAATGCTGATCTGACTCACTGCAGTCAGACACCACATACAGGAGCAAAATTTAAGCAATATCACAATCATGGTTGTGCTGTTGTACAGTACTGGGTTGATATCGTGGTTGTGCTCTTGTACAGTACTGGGTTGATATCGTGGTTGT
>JAQMCW010000004.1:9344384-9358676 GCA_030068335.1 Chrysichthys cranchii
GCCGAACCCAGGGCTCGAACCCAGGACCTTCTCGCTGTGAGGCGACAGTGCTAACCACTCAGCCACCGTGCCGCCCTTGAGTTAAGATTGGATTTTAGTTAAAAATTTGATTAATATACAGCATCCAGATACCAGGAAGGTAGATAGAGTCGTCAACATCTGGAGACACGGATACTTTCTTTCAGAATCAGCAATGAACCATTTAGAATATTTTTCATTATTCTACTGAAGAGGAATTAGAATGAAACCAGTCTGTGCTAAATTTACAGCAAACACACACTTTGGTCTGAATATTTTTGCACATTCCAAATTGAAGTGATGAAAAATGAAGGCAGGTTGGTGTATTGCTTTGTTGAATTTCTAACCATCATTAAAATAAACTCATAGATGTGTTGAAAAGGCTATGATTGTTTTCAAAAGTCATAGATATTCCTCCTGAAATAATAACAGGCTTAGTCTCCCAAACAGGCCAGCAGAGCCAGACCCCACAGGCATGGTCTTCTCTCAGCATTCACTGAGCACCTACTCACTGCAACTCCTCAGCTAATTGCTAAAGTGTGAACTTGCTTCTCTTATTGAGTTAGTTTCTTTCTTGGCTGTCTAAGATCTTTCAGATAAAGCATTTGAAAAACAAATTATAAGAGAGAGAAATAAAGGGCTGAAATTAAATGAATAATATCTGTATCAGGATTAATTAATCATTTGATTTAGAAACTTAATGAAAGAAAGGAAGCTGTGCAATGACCTATGTTGATGGGAGATCACAAACCGCTCAATGACACACAAAAAGGTTGCCTTATGCGTGTTTTGCTGCATGTATATCCAATGTCATTAAAATATGCTCGGAATAATGACCACCAATATTAATATCTCTCAGAACAGATTCATTGGAGCCCTAAAAAGATATAAACAGGGTGGTTACATAACAATAAATGTCATTATTTCAATTTGGCAGAATTATCCATTGAATGAGTTCGAAAGCATGTGGCCAGATCACTTGAAAGGCTTCTAATTAATTAGAAAATAATAATGGACAGCTATTGAATCTGAGTGACTGCAGCTGTGGATAAACAGTCGCACATGGAGCAACATTTATCTGAACTTTCTGTTACAGAGTTGATATTTGTAGTGAATATATTTGTGTTGAAGCCTACTTGCCAAAACTTTTCTGTGTGGGGAGATTTCTTAGACCACCATGTTGAACTGTTGAAAGCTCAATAGCCATGTCTGCTTCACGGTGGAATAAAACCTGTCTGGCAGTGTTTGTACAAGTTTCGGATACTTCTTTTGCATTTGTGGGAGGTTCCTTGTATGTTTACCTTTGCACTATTAAAAGCTTGATCTTTAAGTGAAAGCCCACAGTAGTTGTCATTGGTTCTTTATTCAACCAGTATGTATGTACTTAAATTATTGTTGAAGAGGAATGCTTGACACGCCTATGTGACGAAACCATGCTGGCAGACATTCAGGATTATAAGCAATTATGCAGCAGTAACAGCAGGAAAAGGGCATTATTCAAACTTAGAACAAGCTTGTCTAAGAGCCGAAACTCCCAATTCTGCAATGACAGATTTCATGCAGACAGACACATGAAAGAAAGAAGGAAGAATAAAAGGGTAGGGTTTGTGGTTTTTGTGAATGATAAATTGTGCAATCCCGGAAACAATTCTTTAATCATAGCTATGTGTTCCATATGTGGCAGGCTGCTTGCTGTTGGTTTAGGCAATATTTCGTGCCAAGAGAGTTTACACAGGCCAAGATTTTGCCATTCATAGGCCATGAATGCCCCACCCTTGGCTGATGTACTGCAAAAAGGTAGCCAATTAATAAATAAACAACAACTTAATCATCATTTTGATCATCATGTTTCACTTTCATGATTTTATATTTACTAATGACACAAGAGAATGCAAGATCCTGGACTTATCACATGCTAATATTAAGGACACATGTAGCACCATCACAATACTGTCTCTAGGAATATTTGGTCACACACTGTTTTTGAGCTAAAGTCTTTTTCCAGCAGTTGCCCATTTCTACCAGGATGAAGCAGACAAGGAATGATAAGAAATTTGTTCAGGTTGCCTGGCCTTGGAGAGAACTTGGCACTTTATTGAAGGATCTAGTCTTTAGTCTCTGCATTACAAATGATCTCAATGCACACTGAAATGTACCTAATTAAAAAAAAAAAAAAAAAAAACTCTGCTTGTTTTAAAATATTTCGAAATTCTGAAACCTTCTGTTTACTTACGATTTTGAAGAAAAAAAAAATCTCAGGTTTTTAACATGGTCTCAGACTTTTGGACCCCACTGTAAGTCTGACAGTAACTGATTCACCACAAACTTGCACATACCTTCAATAAAGCATAAAGATAGATGCCCAATAGAATCAGAACGTAAACAATAAACAAGTATTTAAAATGAACATAAAAAAAAATGTGTGCTTTTGATTTGTCCTAATTTAATGGTATAAACTGTAACTCAACGTACACACGACTCTCCACATGTTCCATGCAAATAACAATGCATTAACTGTAAATATATGACACTGATAACAAATTGTGAAAATGTGTATTGTGTTGTTGGTGGTGTTGATGTTATTAAAAATAAAGACAAAAAAATAATTCTAAGTCAGTAGGAAAAAATTATTTGATATCCCTGAGCTAAAGTGAGTTGCACTAACAATTCTCTAGTACAATTTTACAAGCAGATTTGTGTTAGGGGTGTTGGCTAGGAATTGGCAGGAATTTTGTAGACATACATCAGCCCAGATAAGCTGGCTCAGGTAAGTCAAATGGCATCATGCCCCAACTTCGGGCATGAACGAAGTCTGCTTATGGCGTGACTGACAGGAGACAATCAGCTAATCAGGAAAGTGTGTGAACAAATGACATTACAAAATCTTTTCCCACAAGCTGGAGAACAAAATACACAGAGAACAGAGATGGAGTAAAAGTAAAACACGTCAGCAACAACCAGGCGTAACAGTTGTGCTCTCTAAACTATACGGATTTAGCCAGCGAGGAAGAGTTAGCAAGAGATGTGTATTGTATCGGGGAAATTCCCTACATTCAAACTACAGTCTGGAACTGAACAACACACTGTGAGATCACAGCTGGGAAATCCTTTCCCCTTCAGCCGTAGCTGATTTTAGCTAGCTAGCTAATATAAGGTGACTGGTTAATTCTGTGTGATATGTGTTGATTACGTCCTTACAGAACAAGCACACTCACACAACAGGCAACACATGGTAACGTTCTGTTGCTACTGAATTGGACAAATTCAATAAGAGGTAACTAGTTGATGCTAGCTAAAATACAAGACAAAGGACAAAAGAGGTTTTGATCTTTCATTCAAAATTGAAGTGCACAATTGAATTATTTTATTCTCATAACACTTCTGTAATATTGAGGCGTTGAGAGCTGGTAATACTCTACCGTACTATGCATACATATGCAGTTCTTCTATAATTAACTTGCAATAGCATTCTTAATCCAAAGGGGGTTAATGAAATAATCTCAAAAATCAAATATCGTACACCCATTGCCTTAGACATCATGCTAATCTAAAAAAAAAATCTGTTCTAAAGTTTAGGAGCAATATAAAAAAAAACTTTTCTGAAGTAAACTAAACTAAACTAAAGCTTCCTTAAAGAGACAGCATGGCCGTTAGTCAGCAGCAGATGTCATCCAGGATGTTTTTTTTTTTTCTTTTACTTTGACTGTGTTTCTCAGCTATTAAGACATAGTTTTAGAAAGGTTATATGGGAAGCAAACTGTAGCTTTTGGTTAGTTGTAAAGCTCCAAATCTCCAAGTCAAAAGGAGAAAGGATCCTTGTGCAGAAGGTTTAATATAAAGTGTATTCCCACTCCAAAGTCCATGCATAAACACAGTATCATACACAGTAGAATAAATCCAAAACACAGACAGTCATAGGGAAATGTCGGCACACAAGTAATCAGAGATACAGTACCTAGAATAAAGAACAGTCCAAAGTGGGAAAAACTACAATGGAATGTCAAGATCAAACACTGAAATCAGTCTGGATATAAATGGTTCAGAACTCAGTCATGCTTTCATGCCATGCGTATCATCTATGTGCTTTTGATATGCTCAAAACAGGAGGTGAAAACAAGTGAACCCAAATAATTGTGTTATTTTCTTAAGAAGAAGGCACAGGGTGAAATTTCCAGGGTAATCATGGCAAAACAGCTCCCAATCTATTCTCATTTGTGCTGACCTCCATGACAAATGGATGTAAGAGATCTGGATGGTGAGATATGGGAGCACTGGTGAAACTCTTCTTTATGTTCTAGAAAGCTTGAATGGCCTCCTGCAGCTTTTTGAGAGTCCTGGGTTTTCCTTTTATGAGTGATGTTAGAGAGAGCGCCAAAACTTTAAATGAACAAAGATAAAAAAAAATGAGCAAATCTTAGGGGTCTTTGCCTTTCTTTGGTGACTCAGGGTTGTTGGCAGTAAGTAACTATGTTGACTTTGGTTCTTGGTTGGACTCTGTTGGTTTGGTGCATTTCTAACCCAAGAACTTGACTTAAGATTGGTGATCTTCAGAGTTTTCCAGTTTCACCAACAGATTGTTATATAAGAGCTTCTTGAGTACTGATAATACCTGATTGATAAGTACCTCAGAATGCTGTCAATGTACATGATTACACAGCGGTTGAAGATCTCTCTCAGGAGTGCATTCACAGATGCCCGGGAAACAGATGGAGCCTTAACTAAGACATGTGGCATAACCAAAGAGTCATAGTAACCTGACATTATGATGAAAGCCATTTTTTACCCTTTCTGATATGCATAAGGTTGTATGTGCTTCTAAGATCCAACTTGCTGAAAATCTTGGCTCTTCCTCCCTGTTCATGGGAACTTGATTATGACTGATTTCAAACCCTGATATGGCCACCATCTTTTTTCCACAATGAATCTGTACACTGTGGTTCAGGTGGATGGTCATATTTAGCTTTGTGCCAGAGCCTCTTCACTGTAACCCTTCATAGCTCTTGTTTCAGGGTGAGAAAAAGAATAGGCATGATCTGTTTTGAGACGCAAAACCAAACCAGTTATGGGTTCATATATGGGTCATGGAATTATTATTATATTATTATTGCACTTCTTTTTGTACCTTGAGGCTTTCAATTTGAGTTGTATGAAAGGCTAGAGAGAGACCATTTCTAAAAATCCCAAGGGCTCCAGGAACTTAGCTCACCTTCCTTTCAAGAAATCATTTGGTCATAAGTTCAGCATTCCCAGGGAACCTAGAATGATAGGATTTTGATGTGAGTTTGTTATCATAAATGAGAGTGTTTCAATATGTAAGATGTCTGTGCGCATTTGAAGGGGAGTAGTGTGTTTTGTGAATTTTCCCCCTACCCAGTAGCATGCCATCTACTTCCTTGATACTTAAGGAGCCTGTGACAGGGACAATGGGAATATTCAACATTTTAGTAATTGTTACATCCATGAATTTACCACCTGCTCCAGAGTCAATGAGGGCTGGAAAGTACCTTGAATTTGAACACCAATTTTAGTGGCGGGTTTTGTCTGTTAGGCCTCGGTGAAAGATAGTCTTCATTCCATAACCGTTCTACTACAAGAGTGCGAAATATTTGTGCATAGACATTCAATTTTTTCTCAAAGTCTGCATATGTATTTCAGTTAAAAGCAGTGATTACCCAGGTGTGTGCTCTTGAGATGTGTAGAGTGAGCGTGCCAACATATCTAGAAGTGCACTTGCAAAGAAACACATTTGCACACTGCATGAGGAAGATCCAAAACACATTGTCAGTTATCAAAGGCAAATGTAGACATACAAGTAATCAGAGATATCATGAACAAAGTACAGTCCAAGGAAAGAAACTGCAATGTAAGACAAAACACAGAAATCAATAAGTATATAAATGGCTCAAAACTCATTTGGATGAATTTGCAAACAGTAAGGCTTTGCATTACTTGTATTTTCCGTAAGTTTTTAATTCCAAATCTGAAAATGGAAAAGATCAACAAGGAAGAGATTTTAAAAATTCAGGAGGAGGTCCATACTGGTGGTGAAATGGTGAATTGTCTGTGGCAGGAATGACAGATTTGCAGGGGTCCTAGATATGGACTAATCTAATGAATAGGAGGGATGATGGCACATGAGGAGTACGTATCAGTAATGGCTGTCATCAGTGCTTCAGCATCTTTGGGAATTTCTTTCAGTGCACTCTTTGCACATGATTTCATGTTTCTCACTCAATAGCAAAACCAAGTATCATCCTGTTTAGAATGTGAAATTAGTGCAAATCTAGTTTTGTACCTGAACAGCAGACTGGACTAGATAAACAACTGAGAAATACTGTTGGAAAATGTTCAGATTTTTCAACATACTGTATGCCAAACAGCCAACCATCTAATGTTATAGACAATGTACATTTGAGCTCAGAAGAACCGAACTCTCTGGCCATGAATATCTGATTGGTCACAGGTCTGGCACTGGAACTTATGGGTAAAAACAAAATTCATGCCAAATTAAAGGTTATAGTCAGTGCTAAGCATTATATTACCATGGAACACCATTGCAAGTCACTAGAACACACTCCTGCGATTCTTTTCTGTCAGCTGCCATTTCAGATGAAATAATGCCTGTTGCCCTCACCACTAGCCTGTGTAAATAGTAATGGGAGGTCAAAGGGAGTTAAGAAATAATAGAAGTCTGCCATGCCTGAAACTAGTAGTAGATCATATATTTGTTTTTTAATCACCAAACTATCTTCATCCCCTGTCTTGTCATGGTGCTACAGAATACTATATTTAAGTTCAAGATCCATATGAACATTTATCTGTTTGCCATAACTACTGTGTTAGGTTTCTGCTTTTATGCCCCTGAGGTATCCCTTTAATTCAATTTGTGAGCTTTCTATTGTATTTGGGTTCACTAGTTGTTGAACCTTGAATGATTTATTATTTGTTTCCACTCTTTGTCCAGCCTGCCTGTTTTATCTGCCTATCTATATCCACTTTGTTTTTTTATCCCACTTACTATGTACGTATGTACTATGCTTATTATTCCAGTTCGATTCTCTCTTGTGGAGTGTTTGGTTTATTACATAAGCATTTGCTGGCTACATGGATCCAGCAGAGGTGACAAGGTAGAAGTTATACCAAGCTTTTGGTCCACTCATATATAACTGCAGGTAGAACTTCTTCCCCTTCACTTTCCACAAATTGTTGCTCCTCCTAAATGATACAGTGGATCTCCTAACCAATGTCACAGCTACCCTAATGCAGTCCCTGCATATACAAGACACCCTGATATATTTTGTATAGAGACCGGCAAAATTTACTTTGTGGTCTTTTTCTTGACAGGGAGAGCAAGGGATTAGACTACACCCTTATGGGCTGAAAGTGGAGAGATATTGACCTCTGAAACACAGTTTCTCAGCTACTTCAAAGCAGTATTTAATCACCTCCTGCAGGCAAGAATTTAGGGTCACAATTTCATGACAGGGCATTCAGTCCGCTGAAGAATTTCAGACCCTGACTCCTGGTAGTAGGTGGAGTGAACCTGCTCTACAATGTGTTGCAAAAGCCTAATCACGGTATTACATGGGGAATCTCTGACCCGAGAACTATACATCGAGGTCTGCTGGGATATGATGGGGCATCCACCGTTTCTCAGGCAGAATCTGATGAGTATAAATTCCTGTATCTTAATCAAGCATCACATTTTTTTTTTGCTTGGTCTGCTGACAAGGAACAGTTGCGAATAGCCAAAATATTTGGCAAACTCAGCCTACAAAATACATACAGTCTGGTTACAGTCTGGTTATAGGAAGAGGATGCATAGGTGGCTATTGTGACTATCAAAGAAAACTATGAATACAGAGTCGCACCATATGGGTGGACCACCATACTCCAGCTCATGTAAATGGGCTTTTAAGAGATAAATGGGTAATAACTTTTATTGGTGAAAAAAAAATTGTTTACCTCACCAGTTTGTAGGAACATTTACAGCATGTGCTACACAAGCTGATTGAGAACTAGTTGTAGGGGAAACTAATTATAGAGAGTGAATTTCAAATTTCCCTTTGGGGTGTATTGTATTTTCTATCCTCTTAAGGGGTATGTATGGAAGAGACCGAGATTAAGCCTGTTTTGGGGTTGATCCAGCCCAGACCTATCAATGACCTACAAAGATGTTTAAGATTAGCAACTTCTATTGACTGTTCTTTCATGATTTTAGCTCCTTGTACCCATCTCCATAAAGAGAGTACAAGTAAACTCTTGGTTCAAAACCACAAAGAAATGGGTTACGAGTCACCATATACTGTGTCATCCAGACATCGCATCATTATAGTTTTGTGCACTGACGTCTTTTGTACGTTTAACTGTGGTTACTAGAGTTCATCATTGGCTGATAATGTGTCCTTACAGAGATTATAAGATTACTTTGAAATATTATGTCAGCTGACTGATTTAAGCAAAACTTTTATTATTGTTTCTATTGCCATTTGTATTTGCATTTTTGATGAGACTGTGGCACTGACATTTACCTACACAGTGCATTTACTGGTTTCACCTGCTTTCACAATGACCCTTTTGTTTAGTGTAGTGTTGAGGCTCAGTTCAGCTTTCCTAAAGATACCTGTGTGTTCCAAATCCGTAACAATGTCCTCCCTCCCACCTGTTTCCTCCTGATCGATGTGGTGGGAGTCTCCCACCTGGGCAACTGGGCCTCAGGGTCTGACGAGGCAATGATCCTGGCCCCTCGTCTCAGTGTACTGTGGCTGCAGGGAAAGGTGGGCATCATGCATCAGAGGAAAAGAAAGAAAGGGGGAGAGGAAAACAGAAAAAAGAGAAGGAGGAGGAGGCCTGCTGTCTTTCCTGGCCAGATCAAATTTCTACCCGTTTACACGGGTCACTGAACAGCTTTTCGCTTTTATCTTTGCTTCGTAACTCACATAAACACTCTCTCTCTCTCTCTCTTTCTCTCTCTCTCTCTCTCTCTCTCTCTCTCTCTCTCTTTCTCTCTTTCACACACACAGACACACACATGCAAATAACTTGGTTGGCTGGCCATGGCTGGTTATTTGTATTAAATATGGGCTGACATTTGTCACATGCATGTTTACGCAGTATTTATATGCTCCATTTAGTAGAAACATACACAGTGTGTAGGGACTCTTAATACAACCCCTTCCCCTGTACTCACTTTTACAGTAGTGGTTTCTAAACTAACCCTATTCACCCCCACACTGCTATTAAATATATCATCAATCAACCAAAGGATCATTATTACAAACAAATAGGAGAAAAACACAACTAAAGAGCAGTACACAGCTTAACTTGAAGAAACATACAAATCGTTCTGTATATTTGAAACACCAGAAACATTTGAAAAGAGGACAAACTAGCTCTATTCTTAATGACTAAAATAGTTCCCTTTGTTTTAGCTCATATAAAATCCAAACAGCAGCATTTCACTTTTATAGTTTTGTTTGGCCTTCTCCAATGTAGGTGAGCGTCTCCACTGGTACTACCCTGCACATGTACTCAGCTCCTCAGGCACTGGATTCCTGGTGAGGTCAGGTAGTCCGCACTGGGTCATTCAGTGTCATGTGTCTGAAGATCTAGACCCAAGTGCATACATTTGGCTATAACATTGGTGAGGAGTGAACAGCTACACTACTTGTCACTTGAGATCCGACAGTTCCATTTACTTCATTTTCATCTTCTTTACTACTTGCCTATTTATGGCTGATAACCTGATGGTGAAATTTGCTAGCGGTACTCTTCTCTATCTCCCTTAAAGTTAGGTTAACACTTAAAATGTACCTCTTTGTGTGACACTATCATCCTTAGTCATCTTGTTGAGGTTGCTTGTGTCACTTTGGTGAAGGGTTCTTTCACAAGGGCCCATCAGTGGCTAGGATTTGAAGTCACAACCTGCCAGTCCCTGGTGCAGAACCTCAACCACCGCTGACCCTGTGTAAGTTTATTTTCCTAGTTTCCTGTCTTTGTTTCTCTTTGAATCAGTCCATTTTACTTTTCTCATACCCATCATTTGCCCCCTTTCCTTTTAGTGGCTATGCTTGGAGTCATTCAACTTTCCCTATTCACTTAAAGTGCTTGTGTTCAAACTGGCCTGAGTGCTGAGTGTCACACAAACATTGAGGAGCACTGGGAGCTCCAGCACTGGGTCTGGACTACAGGGGGGCTGTGATGCGCCCGCCATTGCAAACAGGGCTCCTCTTGTGCTCTTTAGGAGTCAGACAGAGCAACGCACTGACCTGGAAAGCAAGCCTGAGAGTGCAGCGTAACTCAAGGCTCGGGGTTCAGCTTACCTGCCTGGGCACCAGCAACAGTGGAGTGGAGTGCAATCTCCTCCAGGTTAGATTGCCCATTGTGATAAGGGCCAAATACCATATGGGAGTTGTTAAGCAATACTCCTACAACACAAGACAGAGATAACACACCGTCTAGAGCTGTGTGGACAAATCTTCGCTTGGTTTCTTCATGCTGTGCAAAATTTATCTAGAAGACAAGAAGGGGATTTCTGTAGACATTTACATATATGACTACCGGTAGTTGGACCTTCTAGGTAAAGCATCTGTATTTCCTGATTGATGGTACATTTATTTCTGTCATGTATCCTACTGTACAAAAACCGTAAGCAACCATTTTAAGGGCAAATTTTGTTATAGAATTTTTTTCTACAGAATTTCTTTGCATGTACCGAGACTTTTGCACAGTACTGAATGTGTAATATGCCTTTGTTATTCCTTTGTGTTTCCATATTGATATGACAGACCTTCATCAGGAACAGTGGGAATAGGTTTTTTCCAGCAAGGCCAGCAAGTCCCGGTTGACTTCCATATTATAATTTCAGTGTTTTTTTTACTTCTGTAGACTGATGGAACCTTTCAAGTGAATGAAAATGCTTAAAATATATTTGTGAGAACATGCTAACATGTATGCACACGTACCTAAAGTATGTGTGAGTCAATTGTGAAATAGAAGAGCTTAAAATGAAGGTCATATTAATTCTTATAAATCAAAATGTATTTTATATATGCCTCAAATCCCCCATGGAAATGCCTCCATATTATGGTAAGGTAAGTGTACAACATGTATCATGCTGTAAGATATAAGAAATAAATGAAGCCAGTGCAATAACCCCTCACTGAATTTGAAATCTCTCTGTGCTGTTTAGTTTCTTGAATATATTCGCTAAGTGCATGGGTGGAAATTTTTTTATCATGCTTAACTGATGAGCTGTACCACAAAGTACCTGCACATTAACTAAGTGTTAAGATTTTCTGTTCACATACTGAACATGACTTCATCAATGCTAAACGACTTATGACTATGACTTCACAGTCTATTCTATCTAATCTATGCCCAACCTATGGTCACATGAAAATCTCTCATTATCATTGTCTTTTCTACTGTGCATGGACAATATGCACTGGCAAAAACTGCACAAACCTAGGACCCACTGCACCACCATGCCACACAAATCCAAAGCTAAGCATGCCATAATAAGCCATGCAAGGCCATCGCATGTGTAATTCCAGTCAATCTTTATATGATTTTACTTCACATTTCCTCTGTTGGGTGACATGGTGGTGTAGTGGTTAGCAGTGTTGCTCACAGAAAAAAGGGTCTGGGTTTGACCTTGGCAGCCCAGTGCAGCCTTTCTGTCCAGAGTTGGCATTTTCTCCCTGCGCCTGTATGGGTTTCCTCTGGGTGTGCCAGTTTCCTCCCGCAGCCCAAAGACATATAGATTAGGTCAACTAGCTACTTTAAATTCCCTATAGGTGTGAATTTGACAGTGTGTGGTTGTTCATCTCTGTGTTGACAATTGAAGGGATTGGCAGTCTGCCCGGGGTGTACCCCGCCTCTCACCCGAAGTTAGCTGAAATTGGCTCCAGGTTTCCTGTGACCCTAACGAACGAGCAGGATAGATAACGAATGAATGAATAGATTTCATCTGTGAAGGCTTGTTTCATTCCAGAATGTTTGAAGGGTTATCATTAAAGAATGTTTATTTAATACCATGAAAGACTGAATTTGCAACTACTTGCATCTGATAATTTCACATGTTAGAGTGAAGCCAAGAAACACACCCTTATTACTCAGAAAAGACATGCATATACAGCAAGGAGTGATTCACTCATTCCAGGACCCACATATAGTGGCAGTGGACCTGTCCCCTGTCTTTTAATAGGTGTTTGTGGTTGTGTGCCTATATACAGTATGTGTGGGCAGGTAAGTCTTTACCTGGACACGACTGGAGAGTTGGAGTTTGGGTAATGTGAGTCTAGGATCAAGGTTATCTAGTAACTGGCTCTATGGTCTGTTTTTATCTTGGAGCTACTCAACCTGTTATGGAGAGCCCTTTTTAATGCTTCAAATTTCACCCCACATCAAAGTTAAGGATTATTATTCACAGTGTCACATGAGTATTTGGCAAGCATCAGGATTTCAATCCACGTTCTCCTTCTGCCTCACGGCACTGCAAGGTCCATTGGGTATTCAGCTTGGTGATTAAGCCTGTGCCTTGAAAGTTCAAGTCATGTCAGCCATGTGTCGTGCAAAATTGTTTTGGTGTCCTCTCACATTTGGAAATTTCACAAACATCAGTCTCTGCCAAGCAGTTTCTGATAAACCAATGCAGGAGTACTGGCCCGAGGGTGAGCATATTTATAACCTCCAGCCAGAGTCTATGGGCTTTGTAATTTAAAAGCAACCCTCTTCTGAATTGAAGAGAGGATAGATAATTATGAGGTATAACAGGTGGAAACCTCTCAAAGTGGTGTAGAAATACAATTCAGCCAACTTCAAAATGTTAAGCATTTTTGATAGAGAAAATCAAATAACCTATAAGAAGCCACACTGATCTTTGCTGGTAGCTCCGTCTTAAAATATGATGCAACAGTTCATAGAGTGAGTGTATTTATACAAACACATGAATGAATTATTAACAAGTAGAGCTGTAGCAGCTGTTCAGGCAAGGATGTGGCCAACATTCATTCACGTAATGAAACTGAAAGCAATTGTTTATCCCAAAGACCAGAAATGGGCTCCTAATACAAACCATATTTCTGCTGCATGGCTGTTCAAGTATGATCCGTAGTTAACGTGGACATACATCTGTAACAATTTGAATAAATTCATGTGAAATGTTATGCATTAGAGTGATTTTATCCAATTAATCACCAATAATCTGCCTCACTCGTTCAAGTTCAAAATCCCATAATATCTAACAAGACTGTCTGTCTTTATTGATATCTATTTCTGTTTAATACTTCTAATCATTCAGTCAACCAACAGGCTGAGGACAGTAAGTAGTTTTAAATGACATAAATTTATATGAAATCTCACTTCCATCTCTAACTCTCTGCAAAAACATTCACTGGTGTAGTGATTGCACTGTGTATCTAATGATCTATCTATGAGTGAAATTTTCATTTGTACACCTTAGTGCTTAGCAATAGGAGGAAACTGCATCATCATCTTTTGCTTTTAGTCCTTTAATTAAACTTGTGAGGGCACATGTTGTTCCCTGATTAAAAGCAGCAAATAGCATGGCAATGAAATAAAAAGAAATCTCAGTTTATAATTCTGCCTAGGGGTGCACCGATACCACTTTTTTACAAACCGATACGAGTATGAGTATTTTTATTTGTGTACTTGCCGATACCAAGTACCGATACCGATATTTCTTAAATTGGATTTCCATGAAAGTGTAATCAATTTGGAGGCAGGTTTAATTTGCTCTTTTGCAGATTATAACAAGCCTACTAAGGCTAAATACAAAAATGATTAACAGAAGGCTATCCCAGGCCAACAATAAACTAATCATTCTGGTTCCTTCTATAAGTCAGTGTCATCACATCAGACAAAGTGTAAATATGACCAGAAAATGACACAGCCACCTAAACAGTGAGCACAACTATGTGATGTTAGACTTCCTAGCCTGTCTTGTGCTCCTCACACTCTCCAGCTGGTGGTTCAAGAGGGACTCCTCTCTCAGAGAAGTGTTACCGATGCTGTGGCAGTGGGTCGGAGAATAGTTGTGCATTTCAAACATTCTGCTTTAGTCTACTCACGCCTCGAAGACATCCAGTTACAGATAAATCAGCCCACAAAATGTCTCCAGCAAGACGTACAAACACACTGGAATAGTACGTTTTTTATGATCCGGTCCCTGGTCGAACAGAAACGGGCGCTTGGAATATATGCGTCTGAATACCATCTCCCTGACAATCTCACGGCTAACCAGTGGACACT
>JAQMCW010000004.1:9362775-9375040 GCA_030068335.1 Chrysichthys cranchii
TTTGGATTTTTACAACATTATTGTTGAAATACACAGTCCTGAAAAAGGGACGTTTCTTTTTTTGCTGAGTATATATGGTAACATAAATCTTATCCATAACAAATTACAACAAGTTATTATGCCGTACATAACACCTTTAATGCCTATCGTAAGTATCATAAGCCTGGATAAATACAATATGTAAAGTGCTGTCAAGTTTTCTCCTGTCTGAAGTAGTGAGTTTGTACACAATTTTTCCCAATGTATATTTAGTCAGATTTTATTATGGGTCAAAGTAGTAGACAGAGTCCTGCGGGAAAACCAACAAAAATGTTTGCTCTTTTTTTCTTTTTTTTTTTGACTATATAGTATCAATTTTGCAATCTTTAGATAATTTATCTCCCGGATAATGCAACCAAACTGAAGGGTAAATTAGAATTAGCTGTTTGAGTGCTCTGGTAAATGAGCAGCCCTGATGTGGACCAACCCTGCCCAAAATAAACTGAACAATTTTAAAGTTAACGACAGCATGGAGGTTGTAAAAGTAATGCATATAATGCCACAAAGAAAATAAATTCCTTAAGACCTCTACAAAAAAAGGTGTTGAAGCCTGCATCAGTCTACAAAAGATTACAAAAACAAATAAAAAAAAGTGTCTGGGGCTCCACCAAACCACAGTCAGGGCCTTATTGTCCAGCTGGAGAAAGTCGTCTCTTGTCTCAGCTAAAGTCAATGATCATGACTTTATTATCAGAAAGGCACTGTGGTCCATGGCACAGTGGATTGAACCACTGGACACATTGAACCATTGGGCTCTAGGAAGAACACTCATGCTCAAGTTTGCCAAGAACAACATGGATGATCCTCAAGAATTCTGGAATAATGTTTTATGGGCAGATGAATAGCATGTCTGGGAAAAACCCAACACTGTATTTCATACCAACCTCATACGAACAGTCACGCACTGCGTTGGTAGTGTGATAGTTTGAGAATGCTGTGCTGCATCAGGACTTTGACACATTGCCATCATTGAAGGAGCCGTGAATTCAGATCTGTATCTGAGAAGTCTACAGGAGAATGGCAGGCCATCCATTTGCGAACTGAAGCTGAAGCACAGTGAGGTCTTGCAGCAAAACAATGATCCTAAACACACAAGCAGATCTACGTCAGAATTGGTGAAAAATATGAAAATGAAAGTTTAATGGCCTCAACAATGTCTTTTTCGCACTTTTTGAGTGCTGTATCACTTTGGTTAATAAATTCATGAAGTGTATCATGATATTTTGGGGGTTTTTTCTTAGGTTTTAGTTGAGGTCTTCATGATATTCAGAGTAAAAATGTAGTTGAAATATACAGTATAATACTAGAGAATAATGTAACTTTAGAATGTCCGAATAACAACACTACATGTTTTGTTTTTCTAATTGTACATACTGTAGGTATTTATAAAGGATCATGAACACATAGTATGTATATTCATAGTAAGTATTTCCTTTTTCATCAGTATTAACATGATGTTTGTTTACTCTCTTCTGGAAGGTTTGCATCAGGAGACTCAAGTATATTGTGGATAGATGTGATGTAGTGGTTAGCACTATCACCTCACAGCAAGAAGGTCCTGGGGTCAAACTGGGCCCCTTTTCTGTGTGGAGTTTGTATGTTCTCCCCGTGTCCGTGTGGGTTTCCTCAGGGTACTCCGGTTTCCTTCCACAGTCCAAAGACATGCACAGAGCGGATTAGTCTAATTAGCTACTCTAAATTGCCTGTAGGTGTGATTGTCTCTGCGGTGGATTGGCGATCTGCCAAGGGTGAACCTTGCCTCTTGCCCGAAGTCAGCTCCAGCTTCCTCCCGCAATCCTGAACAGGATTAAGCAGCAAAAGAGGAGAGTGAGTGAGTAATTGTGAAGAGTAAAATAGCCTGTACAATAGTCAGAAGGACTAACATTAACATCATACTCTTTATGTAGAAGATTCTTTTATAGTTAATGACATCCAGCCTAATCTCTGGTGGTGTAAGTCTGTTCTCCCACGAGTGTGTGCTGCATCTATGGTGCAATCTGTGTACTGAACTCCTTATGTTCCCTGCTCTGCTATGGCTAACAGCTGTGAAATGGGGATTCGGGAAGGGGAAAACGTGAAGTCATTATCCAATTTGGACACTGGGAAAATTTTTACAGCTCTTTTTGAGGTTTATGTGGATCTAAGGTTCTAGTTTTGGTGCTTGGCTTAATAGTTATTAGTCAGTACAGTTTGAAGAGGCTCTTGATGCAGTTTATACTTTTACTGTATTTCAGTGTAGAACTAATATAATGTAGATCACACTTTAGTAGCTGAAGGTGATAATAAATTAGACATGAGCCAATTTTTGCAGTGGTGTTGCCATATACTGTAGTGTTAGAGATTGTGGAAAATGTGGATACTCCCTAGTCCTAGTGTGGCATTTAGAAAAAAAAATTATATGTACATACATATAAAAACATAAACCATGCATACACCACTGGAGTGGCATGGCACCTCAACAGGACCTTCTGTGACTGTCACCTAACAACCAGAAAGTTCTGGGTTCTGTTCTCCCCATGCATGCGTGGGTTTCCTCTGTGTGCTCTTCCCACAACCCAAAGACATACCGATTTGGTCAACTGGCTACTCTGAATTGCCCATAGGTGTGAATGTGAGTGTGAATGGAGGGTTGGCTCTGTGTTAGCCCTGTGATAGATTGGTGACCTGCCCAGGGTGTATGACCCCTCATATCTGAAATCAGCTGGGATTGGCTCCAGCTTCCCAACAACCCAGTAGTAGTATTGAAGCAGATTTAATAGTCGCTCAGCACCAGATCCGGGCTGTAGGGAGGATGTGGTAAACATTCAAACCCAAGCCGTTGCACTGTCTCTACTGTCTCTGCTGCTGTATGAGGACGTGCATTGTCATAGTGCAGCAAGACTGTTTTGGACAGCATTCCTCTTCTTTTGCAGTAATTTGCAGGTTTAAGTTCATCTTGCAGTAATGCACAGTAATTTCCACCATTCAATGTTTGCCCATGTGGTTGGAAATGCATCAGAAAAGGTTCCTTCATGTCCCAAAAGAACTTTAAGATGACTTTCTTGGGGGAAGGCTGACTTTGAAATCCTTTTTTTGCTGGAGACGATGGATGTCTCCACTCCTTGCTTTGTCTTTTGCTCTCCAAGTTCTTGTATATTTTTTAAATTGCCTTTACTTTTTCATTTTCCCTTGATTCTCAAATCTTGCCCAGAGATTTGAGAATCATTATTCCTTGAAACTTCCCACAAGAATTTCTCAATTCAAATATTCAAATTGAATAACATACAATCCTATTAAAACAGAGTAGTTAAAAAAATAACAATCCCATAGTGTTCATATTTGGAACAAATGTCATCTGCATATATCCATAGTGCTGATCTTCCTCTGACTCAACAATTTGACACCACTTGTCAGACCGAGAGACTAAACACACTGTAAATGAAGTAGAGTGAAATTGTCTAGTTCCTTCTCAAATTATCCAACTACACATTTATCATATTTTTATCATGCTGTGACATCGGGGAATAAATCTGAATCTCTGAAACAAAACGTCACTGAAACAACAGGGGTGAGAAAGCCTTTGACTTGAACTTGAACTTGAAATGATTTTTTTTTTTCTAAATAAGAAAAAAATGCATAGTATATTCACTAAAACTCTATTTTCTTCCCAAAAAGAGAAGGCTGTGCAGATGTTCAGTGAGAGGAGTGCTGCAGCGTACTAACCTCATAAACTGGTTAATGTCTGAATGGGATGTTTTGTATGACTCAACATGACAGGTTTCCCCATTTCTCAGTAAAAAAAAAAAAAAAAAGAGGATTGTTGGTAAAAGTGTAACTCAGAAAAATCTCTCCTAGTTGTGACATATGTGTATATACAGCTCCCTCCATAATTATTGGCACCCCTGGTAAAGATGTGTTAAATGCATTCAAATAATTTCTTTCTTTTTTTTTATTGCAGTAGCCTAACCTCACGATGAAAAATTTAGAAAAATCTAACCTTTATTGAGTTCATTTATTAGTGGGAAAATAATCCCACATTAAGTAATCATTGTTTTTAACAAAATCACCCGGTGCCACAATTATTGGCACCCCTGCTGTTAATACTTTGTACAACCCCCCTTTTGCCAACAGGACAGCACTTAATCTTCTCCTATATATCATTAGGAGCCTAAACATTTGTCTCTGTGTTATTTGAGTCTAAGGCCACAATTCAGGCCTGTTTATGCCATTTTAGTCAGATTTACCAGTGAGTTAAAATATATTTTTTAAACAGTAGTTTGCGCTCTCCTCATTCGGTAGTTGAGTCCCTACATAGAGGTTATGTAGGATCCTAGTCTTTACAACTAGGACAAATTTGTAAGAACATTGTTCAGACCTATTGTTTATATTATCAAAGATTTTATCAAAATTAGATCTATGCTAAATGCCATTTTTACGTAAATGAATAAGATTTAAAAGTAAAAAGTAGATTTAAAAGTAAAAAAAAAAAAAGATTAAAGATTTTAAAATATTAAAGTGAAAGGATTAGGATTCAAATTGAAAAGATTTTTTAACAGAAATTAGAATATATCCTGTAATATCACGTAATTATTTGGAACACTGTGCTTGATGCAGGTTGTTTGAGATGAGGTAGGAGCAGGGTTAGCGTTTGTACTTTATCATAACGCTTCGTTTTTGTGAAACAACCTCCATCACCCATGTTTGTTGAATTTATAAAAGCTTTCATTTTTTTATGTATGGAGTTCAAATAAAGCTAACGTGCACAAAAAAGTGATTAACTGCACTTCTATTAGCTACACAAAATAAAACAAATGTTAGTCGCGATTGTCGAAATTCACCTAAAAATTTTGTAAGTGACTGAAGGGTGCTCACAAATCCTCTAAAATGATGCTTAAACATATTAACTCACTGCAGTAATGCACTTAATGCTCGACTTAGCAGAGACTAATAACGAATGAGACAAAAAAAACAACTACAGGCATACAGTCCGGTCTCTGTTCATCCGCCTACATGCAGGGTGAGTGTTCAAATCCAGCTGTCCTCAGAGGTACCTTTGAACTCTGAACAGTGAGGCAGGCTAACGCTGTTAATTTGACATTTCCTCTCTTCCCACACAGCCTTCCATCACATACAGTACATACAGCCACATTCGTATTCAACCATACAAACACACACACACATACACACACACACACACGGTCCTTACAGCTCATGCAAGTCATTGTGTAATCCAGGTGGAAATACAGATGAGGTTTAATCTTGCCCTGTCATGCAAATGTGGCTTAGTGTGAGAGTTTGGGCTGGGATGAGACAGGATAGAAGAATGCGTGCAATTTAATGAGTGTGTGTGTATGTGTGTGTGTGTGTGTGTGTGTGTGTGTATACTCATTGGGTAGTACCCCTGACCTATGACCAAGTCAGATTGAATTCCCACCAATTTCATGGGTATTTACAACAACAATCACAGTGACGACTGCAAGCTTAATTGATTAGAGGGAACGGAAGGACCACCACTCCTCTCCACAAGATGGCTGAACCCGACTGGAGAACGCGAGAAAAGATTGAGTATCTGAAGGAAATGAGGAATTACTTTTGCGTTACTGCACATCTGTACTGTAATGCCTGTAGTGTTATATGAGTGGGTGAGAAGGCGAAACCTCACCATCGTGTTAATCTGATCTGTATGTGAGGGGTTTTTTTGTAATTCATGGTCCTATTCACTATTCATAGGGCAGATATTTTATGCTTCATATTTTCATGTTGTGTGTCCAGATCAAAGGTCAGTTAGCCTCTGAAGGCTGTGTAGAATGCCCTCTTCAGATCTTCTATATTATGTTTCAAAGGTCACACAAAAATATATATCTATAGCTCTTTGTGCCAATTAACATTCACTTGTAAATCACAAATTATACATTACAAACTACATTTTATGACAGTGTTAGACGTTTGTATTTTAGACCACTGTTTTTATTTAGTACCATTAACCATACCATTAATATTACTCGTTCATTTTTTAAATGTGTAGTACGTTGTACATTTTAAAGCATTTTGCTCAGGACTGAAGTTTCTAAAGTCACTAAAGGTGAACTAATTGAAAAGGTATGTAGTTAGGGAAGTCAGGAATAGAAGTCTAGATTCAACAATGGGTCCTAGAGTCTGTCCATCCATGCATTGTCTATGACGCTTATCAACAGGGAAGCTGGAACCAATCGCAGGTGACTTTGAGCGAGAGGAGGGGTATACCCTGGACAGGTCACCAATCCCTCGCAGGGCTAAGTCAGAGACCGACAGCTATTCACGCTCACACCTACGGGCAATTTAGAGTAGTCAGTTGGTCTAATCTGAATGTCTTTGTTAAACGGAGTACCCAGTGGAAACCCACACAGGCAGAACATGCAGACTCCACAAAGAAAGGGCCCAGTCAACCCAGGATCGAACCCAGAAGATTCTTGCTGTGGGGCGACATTGCGAAACACTGCAGATTCCTGGAGTCAAAGGGGTTAAAAAGTAGCTTGTACTTGCACTGTGATTGTAAACCAAGTTATTTTCCATGAGGCTGTAGTTTCCAAGATTTCTCCAGGTCGAATTATTCTTAACATCCCAAATCGGACCCACCACATTTCAATTTCTGCTTTTGAAACCGTGTGCAAGTTTCCCAGTGAAGTTTAGTATGCTATAGAAAGTTTAAAAAGCTCCAAACAAATGTCTAAACAAGGTTCTGTGTGCTGTTCTTGGATAGGTGACCTCCAGTCTTGCCCTCTGCGATAAGAAATAAATTAGTTTCCAGGGTAATCATTCACGGAGTACACAGAAGCCGCTCGGCCCTCTGCCAATTCCAGAAGAATCGTCTGCCCAGTCGTTCAGTACACAGACCATCCCCCTGTTCTCTTGAGAAATCTGTGTCCAGCATTTTCTCACAAGCGCACAGTGATGCATATACATACATCCAGCCGGAATGACCCTGGCGGCCTATTTCAGGATTTGAGAGAGATGATCCAGCTGAGCCACGGTCCTGAGGACTGTTTGACTTGGGTTTACATGCTGATCTCCAACTATCCATCATTACCCATTCTAAGAAAAACAATTATCTTTAATCAGCAGCATGTTCTTGAGTCTGAAAGATATTGATGCGGAATGTTCAGTTTTGTATGGAAAGACAGGGCAGGAAATTTCCCTCATTAGTAGATATTTTGGATGTAGCCAGTCATTCTTAGCTGTTATTTTTAAATGATGAAATTTATCTCATTATTTGACTTAAAATATTGCATTCCTAAACACACTGCTCTCTGTCCACCAGATATGTATAAATCGCAACACTGCATAGTTAATGCCAAATGGAGAAATTAAAAAACTCACACTCACTCACTCACTCATCTTCTACTGGTTAATCCTCTTCAGGGTTGCGGGGGGAAGCGGGTTCGGTACAACCTGGGCAGGTCGCCAATCCACCGCAATCACACTCACATTCACACCTACGGGTAATTTAGAGCAGCCAATTAGCCTAATCCCCTCTGTACATGGTTTTGGACCGTGGGAGGAAACCGGAGTACCCGGAAGGAACCCACATGGACACGGGGAGAACATGCAAACTCCACACAGAAAGGCGCCCAGGTTGACCGAACCCAGGATCTTCTTGCTTTGAGGCCATAGTGCTAACCACCACACCACCATGCTGCCACCAAACAGGAGAAATCATTAGATCATTTTTAATGTCTACATCATCTTATATATGTTTTTTTTTCTTATTTGTTGTGTAAGAAACAATACATTTTTAATATTGTTTCACTTTTCGCTTACAACTCCGAATATTCTATCCGTATTATATACACTGTAATATCTAAATTGACAACAATTAAATGAACACAAAGATAACAGACCACACTGAGTAAACATTTTATTCTATTGATTCTATTTTTAAAAAATGTCAACTTGCTCACTGTTGCACAACAGAGCCACTGGCTCAAACAGTTGGGATAAAATGGCCAGAGAAGTAAAGACTGCCAAATCTCTGACAAATAAAAACATTGCAAGTCATATTTGTAATGTTTTGTCATGACAGGAATATTTACCCTTATCGCTGTGGCAAGGTTTTGTGTTTCACTTTAACTGGAAGGATTTGGTTTTACGTGAAATCTTAGGCATGTTTTTTCAAGCTACTGGAACAAAAATGTGTTATTATAACAGCAGTGCCCTCCAGTGGTGTACTGGCAGAAGTCATGCTTTGCACTGAGAGCAACAGGTTGCATAATTCTAAGAAAAAAAAATCTAAATTGGATTTAAGTAACAAATGGACTGTGTGACTGTTATAATGAAACAGCACAGGAAACTATTTAATATTATAGACAACTCTCACCATGGATTATTCTCTAAACAGGAGCACTGTAGTGATTCTGGGCATTTTCATTGTCCATTAATTCATTCATAGTAACCATTTAGTAATCACCTTCTCCTGTATTTATCAGGTAGATTCACAGCCTTTCCCGGGAACAATGGGCATGAGGCAGGAATACCCCCAGGATGGGATGCCAGTCCATCTCAAAGCACCATGCACATACACATTCACACCTAAAGATCATTTAAAGTTGTGAATCCTGCGTGAAAGTGGTGAAACTGGCATGTTTTTGTGGTGTGGGAAGAAACCAGAGAACTTGGGAATAAAGTCCACATGAACCGGGTTAGAATTTATTTCATTGCCATCCAGACACTAACTTAAGGTCAGGATCAAACAGCGACCAGGGTGGATCCACAAGACAACCTTCTGCACCACCATGCCACTGTTTTTATTGTTTTCTGACAGGAAACAAACAGGTAGAAACGAACTCTTAGGTCTTCTCTTATATGTGTATATATTTTTATTGATGTAAAGATGTGTAATCTTGTTCACAGAAAGAACTCAGACATCAAACTAAATATTTTATGAGCCATGAATTTCCATTTATGTTATATCCAATAGATTACATTTCTCCGTCCACCTCAAAATGTTTAAAGCATTGAAAGGAAAATGAAAAGAAGAGCAAAGATGCAGTTTGAGGTTAGAAAAAAAAAAAACTGTAGTGACCTCGTAAACCAACTAATTAAGTGACAGACAAAAGATACAGAACAGCAGGCAAGTGGAATAAATTCTATGAGGAAATTTGCCAAAATGATTAAGTTGAGAAAACAAGGCTAAATGTTTGGAGTGAGTGAGTGTTATGTTATATATCTTCAGTTTTCTATCCAGTGGGGCATTTCCCAGTCAATAAATAGGCTATACTTGCATTGTTTTTAAATATCATTATTATCTGAAGATCATATATCTTTGTGACATACTCATATCCAATACATTTATGGCAAAAAAGCCAAAGGTCAGACATGCAGCATAAATATTTAAAGGCTCCTTCACATTCTCCAGCAATGATGAACACCTGAAAAGAATAACCTGTTTGGCTCTTTCTGCGGAGTACAAAAAAATTTAGCTGAAAAAAAGTCCAACACATTCAAGAAAAACTTTACTAGCTAGGAAATTCCTTCATTTCGATCTATAGCTCTACTGTGTACAATATCACTGGGGCTTCTGTGCTGTATACTGCTATATAATCTATGCATACTGTAAGGCTCAGATTCAGAGCTGAGGTGAAGAACGAGTGAAGCCACTAATCATCGCCGCCTGGTGGACGCAGCAACGCTGGCACCCGTTCGGTTCATGGTTTTGCTCATATGTGGGAAGTGCACATTGGGAGTTCTGGAGGTGGGGCCGTACAGGCCCAGGTTGCGGGCAGCCGAGGATTTGCGGGGTACCTTGACACAGGGGAAAGGGGAGAAGATCTGCATTGGTTTGGGATGAATCTCTGGTGTAGAGGCTACAGAGGAGCTCTGTCTGAGAGAGCAAGCTGTGCTCTCTGAGCTGGAGGAGTTGGAGCGGGTGGAGCACGCCGCAGCTGAGATGCATGGCTGTGCATTTACTTTGGGTTGTGGCTGTGGATTATTTCCCAGCTCTGGCTCTGGAAGTGGAGGTGGTATTTCTGGATCATTCAATTCTGAAGGCGCTTGAGCTGATGAATCCAGGTCTAGACTGGATAGCTGCTGTTCCATGTCCTTTATCTCCTCACTGCAGGCAGCATCCTGAACCTGGAGCTCCAAGTCTCCCTCCCCCATAATCCCTTGCACGGGCTCCTGCAATGACACATCTACTTCCTCCTGGCTTTCACTGTCATATTTCTTCTCCTTGTCTTCATCTTCCTTCATCTTCTCTTCTCCCGCTTCTCTTTTTGTTTTGTGCTCAGGCCTTGGGTTATCCTCTAGCTCCACAGAGTCATCAAACCCCAGCTGGGCCCGGGCCTGTGCCAGGCTCCTGCGATGAGCACAGACATGGGCACGCCAGGGGGACTGAAGACTGTGATCCTGGGTGGGGGTTGACTGGGATCGTGGAAGTGGCCCTGTAAGGCCTTGGAGCCCCTGAGCCATACCATTTTTGCAAGGATGCTGAGGAGCTATGGCCTTCTTTCCCAGGAGAAGATGATTGACCACAGGTGAAGAGTGGATTTGAGAGGCAAAGATGCCGGTGGCTGGACATTTATCTACAACAAAACAAAATATACACTGATGACAATCAGTATTACAGTCATTGCCCTAGTTCACTGCAGTCCCATTGGTCAAATCAACACAGCTCATTGAAATTAAGAGGTTACAGGGTATGATGCAGTTGCTTGAATCATAGAAATTAAGGTGCAACAAATAAAGGAGTAGCGAGGTCTCTCATTCATGAAAAAGTACCTTGAAATGGAAAAAGGAAGAGCCACAGCATGAAGCACGAAAACACCCAGATTAAGCAAATAGATTGCCTTTATTTTGCACCTGCTCTCAATAAGCCCAATCCCAGAACTGTGTACCAGACCACCAAAATGACCAGCAAATTACTTTAGCACCCTCTACCATATAATCCCAATACGAATGCCCAAGCAGTCAGTACCAGTGTCAAGATTCACCCCTTTACTGGGTTGATGAGGAGCAACGGGTTCGGCTTCCACTGGCAGTCCTGAGAAGAACATATGATGAAACATAGCCCTGAAAAGGAGCTGGTGAATATGTCTATTTTTCTCTTCACTAAATGCTGTGTAACGTCAAATACCTGGTGTAAAGGAAAGGTCATGACTAAAATGTTCGGAAAAAATTTCAGTGAAGACTCAAAAACAGCAAAAAGGTTAGAGTAAAAAGGTTTGAGCTAGCCAACTTGCACTGCACCTTATTTTGCTCATGTTTTTTTTTCCAGTGATACTGCCTATCCATGTGTGTTTTCCAAACCACAGGTAACAAGCTGGCTAGCGGTACTTCATAGCTTTGGGTTAGAAGAAGGTATCCTAGGTGCCTTCACGTCTAATGAATGCTTTCTGTGATTATAACATGACTACTGATACAGCCTTTTGTATTTGATGATGTTTCAAGATGAAAAAGGCATGGATAACAATCAATACCTTCATTTTGTAGACATCTTCAAACATTACTGTCACTTGAGCCCATCCCTAAAATGAAAGCTGACTCATGTCATAGCATGCTTTGAGATCCTGCTTGCTGTGTGGTTTGACTAGCTACCTGAGTGAATGTAGAGCAGGTTGGCCTGCTGCTGCTGCCGTCTCTTGATGCGGTAGTACTGCTTAGTGAGCGCTCTGATGTCTGTGCTCATGCGCTCCATCATCATGCTGTTGATGGTGGCATGGTGCTCTGCCCGGCCAGCCCCCACCGCCCCGGGGCTCAGCTCGGCCATACTGCTGCAGGGAGAGCTCTGCTCACCTCGCTGTTCTGGAAGAAGGACAACAAATGGACACGAAAGATTTTCAGACAAGCACTCAACTCAAGCACTGCTATTCACAGCCCAACAAACCCTAAATATTAATAATATATGGTGTTTAATATATATGGTAAATAAATAATATATGGTATTTAATAAGTCTAAATACAGCAGCCAAGTGACGTGCGGTCAGGAAAGGCATTGGAGGCAGAGCCTCACCTGTCATCATGGAAAAAATAAAATGTATAATAAACAAATAAATAAAATGGTTATATTTATCAAATGGTTTGAACTATAAACTAATTTACCATTTAACTTAAACAATTTAGATAGTTTTTTTATTTAAAAAATCTGTGAATTTTCGCATTTCTGTTCAAATACGGGGAAGAGACGCATGGTGAGGCAGCAAACTGTGCTCTGCCATGCAATGAGAGCGTGTCCCTGTCTCTCTGTATGTCACCAATCAAATGTTTCAAACACTTT
>JAQMCW010000004.1:9385902-9398095 GCA_030068335.1 Chrysichthys cranchii
GTGTGAGGGAGAGGGGAGAGGACTTTCACTACAACTCACAGAATCACTGCAGTCTGTCACTCACTGGGATCTTTTTTTTTTTCGTGCGACTTTAACAAGTATTGCAAGACCTCGCTCGTTAACCAAGTCAAAATTTATTAAAATTTCTTGCTCGTCTTGCAAAAAATTCACAGAACAAGTTACTCACAATCCAAGGTTTCACTGTGCTCAGAACTACACTGCAGGCACCTGATATGTTCTAATACATAGCAATGGGATAGTAAAGAACAAAAAACACCGCACAGATGATAAAGTCACCTTAAGATCAAACTAGGGACCCTGGAGCTGTGAGGCAGCAGCTGTACCCACTGTGTCCACATGCCACGCAAATTGAAAATTTTACAATAAAATGATATATGCACAGTCTATTACATGCACCCTCAACCTTCACATAAATTGCACATTCCAACAAGTCATGCATCATCGAATAAACTCTACAGGAGGGTGACAAATTAAAGGAAAAAATGATGGTCCTGTTATACTGTCTGTGTGGCATGCTTTGCCAGAATGACACTGTTTTCTAAAACAGAATATCCAATCAACTTTGAGGCGTTACCACCCCACCAAGTTTAATTCCTTATTAATTTTATTTTAAACATGAAAAAAGAGAAGAAAGTATTTATTCAACCTGGCATTTTTTTTGACACAGCAATAAGCAAACAAATGGAATAATCATGCACAGCTATACTATACCTGATGGGTTCTCATGCTGCATGTGGATAAAATGAAGAAGAAAAAACAAACAATCAAGTAAACAATTTAGCATTTAAGTTTTGCTGTGGTTTTCTGTTAACATAGCTCCATTACAAAATCAGAAGTTTTTGTATGTCTGAACAGGATAAACAACAGCTGTTGTAAAGCCATGTTTATTTACATGAGTTTTACACTATTTTCCCACTAATTAATGAACACAAGTTAAATACCTAATTTACTAAATGTTATTGCTCTCACCTTCCACACACCAAGTAGATAATACTTTAGGTTTTAACTGTTCACAGATAAACACTGTTTAAAAATCCATTAGAGATTTTAAATGTGCCACTTTGTGCCAATTTCCTGCTTATTCATTCATTTACAGTATGTGAGAGACAAAATGGCCATGTTTTAGAATTCATTCCCAGAGCTTACGTGTCCTAAACTGACCATAACTAGGTCAGAAAATAATTCATAAATAAATAAATAAATAAATAAAAATAATAATAATAGTAGTAGTAGTAGTAGTAGTAGTAGTAGTAGTAGTATTTCAAGCTTTTACATGGACTGCTACTAAAATGCAGCAGGTAAAGAGACAGGTATGCTAACTGTTTTTATGGATTAAAAAAAACGACAACAGGTGCTCCCTGAGTTATGATGGCCCGATTTATGATATTTTGAAGTTATGATGGCAATTGCGATACGCAAAAAAAATTGTAAAATATTTAGGAAATATTTAAAATTTGTGGGCAGGCATCACTGGCAGGCCAGCATAACAGCATATGACATACACGGATGTTCGGACAATGCCCGGAAGTACGTGGATGATGCCCAGATCGCTCACCTCATGCAATGCCTCGTTCTCTCTCTCCCCCGCAACTCACGGAGTTAACTTGTGTATCGTGTACTGTACAGTGCATTACCACAGGTTTTCTGAAGTGCTTCAAGAGCCAATTTTAATTCAGAAGCATGTCATCTACAGGAAAAGACTCCTGGGTAGGCTAGGCTAAGATAGGCTGAGATATCTAAGCTAGGCTAGGTAAGTGGTTCAACACAGTATTTCGACATACGATATTTTTGACTTACAATGGGTGTGGCGGAACACATCTCCATCGTAACTTGAGGACTACCTGTATTTGAGAATATTTCTTCAACAATAAATGTAAGGAGCACGCATATAAGCAACCCTTCCTGTCTGCTAAGAGAGAAAATCAGTGTAAAATTTAAAATTATCTTGTTAACGTCCCCTCAACTTGCAATCCTGCTCCTGTCATGAGGGTCTAGAATTTAATAAACCCTAAACTTAACTGGAACCCTGAACTGATTTAATGTGGCACAACATAGACCAAGTTGTCACTTGGATTCAAATTTCTAGGATTAAGGTTAGTCAACTCTGAGCATTTTCACCCTAACTGAAGCACACAGGAAACATAAAAAGTCCTCATCAATAAACCAGTGATGACTGGAATTATGATGGGTATCCAAGGACAAAAAAACTTTTCACTTTGGCCTACATTACCCATAATGCTGTTTAACTGCCCACTGATAGTGTAGCTTTATATTCTTCTATACTTAAAGAGTGATGCTGCAGCAGTTTATTCCTTTAGTCTGTCGAGTTCTCTCGCCTCTTCATCTGTACTCTCTGCTCGAACAGATACAGTTCCTAAACTTCAACTTTCGTGCTAACACCCTGATCAACGCCATCATGCTCGTCATCTCACAGATCACCAACTAACCAAGCAGAACTATGCAGTGTTGTATAGATGCATTGCATTCTGGAGCTTCAAGTCCAACTTTTGCTGTCTTCACTAATTTTACCGTGGATTTCTCATTATTATGATATGGAATAGCACCAGAAAATGATGAGTGAGAAAAGAAATTTTTTTTTTTTAAACTATTTACTACCATACCCGGGTTAGCCATGTTCCCCTGTGACGTCAGAAAGTCACACAACTGCTAATGCCTCATAGGAATGACAAAGACAGTATCAACCATGAAATAAGCACCTAAAATCACTAGGAAAAAATATTTTTGCATTAAATATGAAAGAAATGAAATATATTAAATTAATTAGCATATTTAATGTGATTCAAGATGCAGTTTTCCTTTATTCTTTAGCCAGTTGTTGAACTGAAGGGGTGCTGAGTTTAGATACCAGCAGACTGCCTGTAAAACAGCTGGAAAGAACTCATCTTCTAACTGGGTAAAATCTATGCACCGTCCTTGCACACAGACTGACAAAATGCCTGCCACATCAAACCCTCCCACATTATTTTGTCTCGATTTAGTCCAGTGGCTTTAAGCAGCTTGTCTCCATAATGCATTTTCATTACAGGATGAAGGAGAGGAGGTTATGGTAGCTGCTTCGGAGAGGAAAGGATTACTGTACACTTTTAACCTCTTTCTAGCTGCCTATCAATGAGTTCCATAAGGTCTATGTGAAGAACCAGTAAAGTGGCTGGATCTCCAAAAGTGGAAAATGAGTTTAGCAATCAATTTATTTGAGCACCAGTTACATGTGCCTAAAATGAACGATGTCAGTTCACTATTAAAGGACAAACAAGAAAAAGTCTGTCATTTGTGTTTCAGGAAATAGGGAAAATATTGAAACAGGATGGGATATCTTTATTTGAAACATAAACCAGCTTTAGCCAATACATTTGAGAAATGTTCAGTGTAGATTGCATATAATGAGAACTCCCTGTGGTCAGGAAGTTGGGAGTATTCTTCCTCTGGTCTGTGATATAACATTACAGGATTTCTCTCTCTTCTCCTTGTGCCACATGCTTTCTTTAGGGTGACCCTGACCACCACACAGGCACTGAGCCCTGGTCATGAGGCGGTCAATCATTTTAACCCTGATTTTAATCCTGCAATGTGGCAGGTTCAGGCTTTAGAAAGCGTCATCAGAGAGGGTATACAGAGCTCAGTCTATTTCCAAGAAGAGATGAATTATACTGTATATACATGTGAGGAAACCATGTATTTTATATCCAATTAAATCTAAGTAAGCAGCAAAATTAGGCCTCATAAATCACTGCTTGGTCTTGTGCTTTCAACATTATTAATGACATGGGTCAGCTCCACATACTTCATGGTCACCCCGCCCTATTAAATACATAAAGAAAAGTAGAATTGCACTTGTAAACTGAAGCTAGGTATTAGAGGCAAATATATAATTACCTCCATATTAATGCTATGGAAAGATTTCCCATTCACATAATGTGCTTCCTTTACAGATTATAACCGGTGTTAGGTTGCTAAATACCTGAAGCCTTACTTACATTCTTATTTAACTAGCACATCTGCGATTCAGTGGACCTTTTCTAACCCTGGAAGACCTACACCACCTTATCATTATAGGGAAAATGTCTCCATTTGGCTAAAGTGATGATACGGACTCAGTGAACCCAAAAACATGTGGGGTTTTTTTTGTTTTTTTTTTAAATTAACCCTTTCCTCTTACATGTTATGAAATGGTCCTTAAGAGACCTCCTGGGATGTCCACTAATGTCCAGCAACCAATGAGTGTGTTCAATAAGAGTGAAATATAACTTAAGGGTCAAATATGACCCCGGGGTGCTATAGGGTTAAGAAAGAAACTGTGGCTGCAAAACATATTTTGCGTTAACTACTAAGAGATTTTTGCACTTATTGATGTATTCCGTGCTCCCAAATCACTTGATTCAACTCATCAGCTAAATAACAAACCAGAACTGGGTTAAACTGAGTGAGTCAGAGGAGTAAAAACATATGTGCAAGTCAAAGGTGCTACAGTACCAGGACTGAGGAATACGAAGCTACATAACATGACTAGCAGATGATTGTGTATAATGAGTAGCAGATATTCAACTGGAACACACGGGCCATTGGTAGAGTAATACTGACAAGCTTCCTAGCTACAATTTATGTTTACATTTATTCATATGTCCTTTTATTGAAAAATAAAATTATGTAGCATATCTGCTTTAATTATACTGTGCCTTTTTATTGTTTTGTTATGCTTTTTATAAAGGAATTTTCATTCTGAGCAAGTTCATCACCTGAGGGTTGGGTGTACTGAACACACTGGATTTGTATTAAAACAACAACTACGATTTCTTTAAATCAGAGACTTTGAAGGCAAGTTGACAACAAAATGTGATAAAAACTGAAAAAGTAAATGGGGAAAAAGAGAAAATACTGATTTTGAATTACTTCTTTTTGGGGAGACAGCTTGCAGGCAGGCGGTGACAATGTCACATTTCTTCTGCTGCTTGTGATGTAGTCGATCCTTCCTTTTCAGCTGCCGGACCAGTTTAGCTGACTGAATTCCGATACGATAATTAACCTCCTGAATGATCCACTTCAACTCCTCTGGATCTGAAAAGAGACGGCACACAAAGTCAGGTCTACTCTAGGTCCAAAACTACAAACACGGGTTCTTTCAGGTCTGAAATGAAAGAAAATATTTTTATCTTTGGAGAAACAATAGCTCAAAGGATTACTCAAAGTTGCTAGTGTATGAGAAATTTTCACTGGTTCACATGAAGACAAGTGAAGAAAATCTACCTAGACCTATTAAAACTAAAAATCTTAGCCATCAGTGAAAGTAGCCATCAAATCATTTCCAGCACCTGGAAACATCAGAATCACCCACTACAGTACTCATTATTAAAAATAACTTACATGTTGGAAGCAGTCTATAATCAAATGATCTCAGGTTAAATATATTTGATTGGATAAAGAAAACAGGAAGCATGATCAAGCTCAGATTGTGCAGGTCACGAGATATGACATTTTAAAGTGAATTTTAAAAGTATTATTTAAAGAAATTCAGTAGTGGTTCTTCCACAAACAAGGTGTTCTTTGCTTATGACTGACTACAAAGGAAATACCTCAGTCCCTTTTTATAAAGCAGGGAAAGTGTCACCTTAGGAGCCTTGTTGAACAGTCTGCGATTCCTAAAAGGGTTCTACTTGGCACCTTTTCTGAAAGGCATACCCCATGTTTAAAGGTTATTTTAAAAGGTTCTTCCATACAGGTACAAGCAGAATGACTAAAGGTTCTCTGTTTGGCCTTTTTCTCCCGAGTGTGTGTACTCTTAGGAAAAAGGTACTTAGAGCTTTAACTAGATGGTTAGGGGTTGTGACTTTCTAAAATGGTCTACTTGGAACCCTCTTCTCTATGGCTTACATAAATTCTTTGTCAAAAAATGAAGAATGCATTAATGTGCTAGTTGAAACCTAAAGACACACTATATATCCAAAATTTGTGAACACCTGAACATCACACTCGTATGTGGTTCTTCCCCAAACTGGTGCCATAAAATTGGAAACATAACTGTACAGATGTGTTTGTATGCTGTAGCATTACAATTTCCCTTCAACAGAACTAAGGGTCCCAAACGTGTTCCTGGATTACAGCGCCTCTGTGAGCTCCATAAAGACATGGTTTGCCAAGTTTGCTGTGAACGAATGCGAGTAATAATCAGTTGAACAGAACAGCATTTATATTTAAACTACAGGGAATCTGGAGCTACACAGCTGGACCTTTGGCCCATATTACACATGGATATAGTTTTGGGATAGTTATAATGGCACTATCCAGTGTCACCCAAATGAGGATGGCTTTCCTTCTGAGTCTGGTTCCTCTCAAGGTTTCTTCCTCTTGTCATCTCAGGGAGTTTTTCCTTGCCACCATCCCCACAGGCTTGCTCATTAGGGATATACGGTGAACCTTGGTTCACAAACTTAATTCGTTCCGAGACTCTGTTCGTGACCCGATGTGTTTGCGACCCGAATCAATTTTTCCCCACTGAAATTAATGTAAATACAATTCATGTTTTTCAGGCCTCAAAAACGTGTTTTTAAAGTGTATTATGGGTTTATGTGTGGCAATAAAACATAGAATAAAATTAACATAACCTTAATTATAGAAAAATAAAACTAAATTAAATAAACAGATTATTTTAATGCACATTACCTTTGTGGTGGATACATAGTTGCTGACATAGGTGTACGGTGGCAGAGGGATATGGTGGCGGGTCTCATGTTTTGTGATTCTTTCTTTCTTTATTTCAATTGTTATATGCTTAGGCTTCTTACTCTCACTACCATTTAAACTTTTCACTTTCTTGGGATCCATAATGAAGGCTTATAGAGCAAATATGCATAGAAACACAACGAAAAAATGCTGTGAGCATTTTTTTAATGAGTTTTAAGCACAGAAAAAAAATCAAAGTTTGAACAATCCTTAAGTATACAAAAACTTACTGCAAACAACCAAGGAAACTAACCTTGCATGAGTCAACTTTTGGCATGAAGAAAGTGAGAAGGAAGATGTGCGGGGAGGAGGTTACTGTACAGCGAATGAACGCACGTCTGACCGATTAATGGGACACGTGCATCTTCGTTAGGTACGCAATACGTAATTGCACAATACACAAAGAGAAAATGGGAAAATATTGGTGCTTATGAAGTGGAAAAGGGGAAAATGGCTGGGGCTGTGTTTGCTCTGCCCCCGATTATGTAGTCGTGACCAGATGCAAAATTTTGGTGAATTTTTTGGTCAGGAACCGATTTGTTCATGTTTGGATGTCTTCGTGACCAGAGGTTCCACTGTATTGGGATGTATATGTACTTATAGATACATTTATAGATTAATAAGTTTTAATTGGCCTCTATATACTGTGAAACTGCTTTGTGACAATGTCCATTGGTAAAAACGCTATACAAATAAAAGTGATTTGAATTGAATTGAATTGTCTGCACAGACACCTGACCTCAACCCCAATGAACACCTTTGGGATGAACCGCAACGCCGACTGCTTCCAAGGCTTCCTCACCTGACATCAGCGCCTGACCTCACTAATGCTTTTTTGGTTGAATAAGCAACTTCCAACATCCCTACTCCAAACTCTAAAGGAAAGTCTACCTATAAGAGTGGATCAAACAGCAAATGGGGACGTTCACAAGCACATATGGCTGTGATGGTCAGGCGTTCACATACTTTTGTCCATACAGTGGAGGATATTAATTTCTTTCAGTGAAAGTCATTCTGAACTTTAGCCTCTAAGAAAAAAAAATGTAGGTTTTTTTTGGATGAAGGTTCCTAAAAAAATCCTCTACATGGAGGAGAAAAGGTTCTGATCTAGCTCCCTAATGACTTATTTGGTTTGTCCCTCTAGGGAGGTTCTGTGTAGAACCCTACAACAGAAAACACATTTAGAAAACTAGAACAGTTAACCACCCAAAAAACCCCACTGAGGAATGCCTGCACCCCCCCCACTGCATGTGCTTTTCCATTTGAAAAACCTGGAAAACACCCAGAGCCAGATAAAATATATCAGTTCAGCCTTGTAGAGGAGCTCAGGAAGTTACAATCTTAAAATTAGAACTAAATCAGAACGTCAACCTTGTGTGTGCTAGTGTACTTAGCCACACTCTCACTCACTCATCCTCTACTGCTTAATCCTGTTCAGGGTTGCAGGGTGGGTGGGGGGAGTTGGAGCCAAGCCCAGCTGACTTCAGGCGAGAGGCCTGAAGCCTAATCTCCACTGTGCATGTCTTTGGACGGTGGGAGGACACCGGAGTACCCGGAGGAAACCCACGCAGACACGGAAAGTGCAAATTCCACATCGAACCCAGGAGTTCTTGCTGTGAGATGACAGTGCTAACCACCACACCACTGTGCCACCCTGTGTATTTGGCCAATAACGCTCAATTCTGAAAAAGTGAAGTGCTTGCATTATAACTCCTTAAGGGTGAAGCTCTTTCTACGTTGAAGCCTACAACAGACCAAGGTTGCAACCTAACCTTTGACTAATGTTGGGCCCGCACTGGTATGGCGGATTTAAAGATCGCTGAAACTCGGTTATCCGTCGTGGTCCGACGGATAACGTTATCTCCGTGGCAGGGTTGGCCACCAACCTTTGCCAAATGCCTGTTGTAGGTAGTGTCTTTATGAAAAGCACAGCTTTGGGACAGCATTAGCCCAAGATGACAAGCTTGTTATGAAAAGTGTTCCTTTGTTAACGTTGACCCAACATATGCACAACGTTGCAAAGCGCTGACCAGTATAGTGCCCAGGAACAGACAGCGTCTTGGTGTCAGTGTGCTCCCTGGATCTGTCAGAAGGGTGCCGAGAAGACATGACTGAAGGCCAAGAAAACCTCCAAAGAGCTCTTGAAAAACATGGATGTACTTGACGTGCGGGCTACCCCGCATAACAACTTGTTTATTTGTAAGACACAAAAGGCAGAAACAGACCTTTTTGGGCGAGATAGTTCCTCTGGTGTCTCTTGGTGTGTTTTTCTTGTAGCTCCTGCAGAAGGTTGGACGCCGTGTTGCTTCTGCCCAGAAAGGCGTCTGATCCGGAGGCCTCGGTCGAGCTGTCCAGACTGTCCGCACTCCTGAGGCCCTTCCCGCTGCTGTACGTGTCATACAGCTCCACCAGGAGACAGTCCACGATGGAGGAGCGACACCCGGACCTGCCATCGTCTTCATCACACCAGGCTTCATGAAACAGTGGCTCCGGACAGACAGCCTCCACTGCCCCGTCAGAGACCCGTGGGCGCTTGGAGGGCAGCCGTGCGGTGTGTGGCTGCAGCTCTCGGGGACGCGTCTCTGCTGAGAGCCCGAGCGAGCTACCGAACACTCCGCTCTCCTCGTCGGACTCCACTTCCCCGTCACATATGTCCACGTCTCTCAGCTCGAGTTCAGGAACTTTTACGCTTGACATTTTATTAAGTCCAGACGTCCAGGTCCCTTTCCCCCGTCACCAGTTTACAAGGATGGACTGTGGATGTGTTGTGATGTTATTTTAACAAGTCTGAGAGGAGGAACCGGAGTTCCGGGTGCGTGTTCCTGGAGCTCGAGGCTGTGTGATATCTTTCCAGAGCTCCGGCTTCCTGCCTCCTGAAGAGCGGATTGCTGCAGTCCTACAGGAGGCAGAGGAGTCCAGCCTACTTCCAAACTTTTTTTTTTCCTACACAAGTTTGTCAGCCTGCGGCAGGTGCGCGGCGCTCGAGCGCACAGGTGCACATGGCGCGAGACACGTCTCAGCTTTGACTTTATTCCCAGGCGCGTGTGTAAAACTAAGTAGGGCTGTGTAGACATGTAGAAAAATCTGGATCAATCACTTAATTCAAGGTGTGGACTCTAGCCAATGCAATGAGTAGTAATAATAATAATAATAATAATAATAATAATAATAATAATAATAATCTGTCATAAGAAACGTTTGAATTTTTTTATCAAACAAATGTTTGATCTTTGGCTTAACATAATAAGGGAAACTTTACTAAATGGCACCTTCTTCCTCACTTATATACCCCTTTCCTGTTTGTGAACTCTATTAACTCTGTAAATTATTAACTAGATACATATTAAGTCTTTCCTGGGGTGTTTGGGTGTCTTTATTTTGTCTTCTATACCTATCGAGACAAACCCCTGATTTAAACAATTTTCATGTTTTTTTTTCTTTCCCCAAACAAGTCTGAAAGTTTTCCCCCCAAACTGACCAATCGGTAATAAGAACTCTTTGACAGGCGTTTAAAACTGACCAATCACTTTAGACAACAGCGTTGCAGGGGGCGGGTTTGAGAGAAAGGCGCTGCGCGTGCACAATAGTCATCAGCTGACCGGAGCTTCCGGTTCTTAAGAGCACGTGACTGTGAAACAGGGACGCCTTAAGAGCGCTTCTCATTGGATATCCAGGGTACTACGTAGGGTGCAGGTGATCATTTATTTCACGCCCTCTCTAGTGCACTTCAGTAGAGAATATGAAGCCAGTTGAGATGCAGTAGAAGCCGAAGGGTTTTTGAGTAGCTCCTGGGATATTGGAAGTGTTGGTGGTTTTCTTACTTTTTGGGTTTTGGTTGGGTTTTTTTTTAAACTCAGTAAAGTAATTTTTGTGCATGACTTTGTGTTTTTAATTTGGCAGCAAGCATGGCCTTGGGTTTGCGATTATGTCCCCACACGGTGTCTCTTTGCACTTTTTTTTGGCTCTCTTTGCTGCTGAGCAGCCTGGCCGTGATGGCCACAGCTGTGTACCACAAACCCAACATCGTGTTGATCCTCACCGATGATTTGGACATGGCCATCGGCGGAATGGTGAGTGTTTGGTGAATATCCTTCACCACTTCCCATGTGGGTGGTGTGAATACAGCTGTTTGAGCAGGATTCATCCTGGTTTTCCTTTTGATGTTCACAGACTCCCTTAAAGAAAACCAGGAAGCTGATTGGGGATGCTGGAATTACCTTTACAAACACGGTATGTGTGTGTGTGTGTGTGTGTGTGTGTGTGTGTGTGTGTGTGCGTGTAGAAAAGTGTGTAGATGCATGATGTAGGTGGGTGTATGAATGTTCAGAATGGATGTTTTCATGTTATGGGGTAAAAGTATGTAGAAGTTGTAGAGCATTTTAATTCTAATGATTGGGCCTGAGTCACTGAGAATGGCTTCCCTGCTTGCTCCCAGCTTTACAACATGTTAGTAAATTCTTGTTAATCTCTGTCTAAATAGTGTCCGTCAATGTAAAAAGCACACAAACCTTGGATTACTGAAGGAGCAACAAGACCTGACCTTTTAAAGTGCCAAGCTTGATCTCCTTGCTCACATCAGCCTCTCTGTTGTCTTCATCAGTTTGTTGCCAGTCCCCTGTGCTGTCCCAGCAGAGCCAGTATACTGACAGGCAAATATCCACACAATCACCATGTGATCAACAACACACTGCAAGGCAACTGCAGCAGTCCTGCATGGCAGAAGAGCCAGGAGCCTTCAACTTTCCCAGTCCTACTGCAGAAATATGGCTACTACCAGACATTCTTCGCTGGGAAGTATATGAACGAGGTGGTCTTTCTATTTTTAACCAACTGCTATGCCATCATGCATCACTGATGATGACCAGGATGTTTTACTGACCCTGTGACCAGCAATATTTAACATACAGTGTATAAACAATGAGTTGCTGGATAGTTGGGTATGCCTGTCTGCGTCATTGGTCATTTTTCCAGGTCCATGTATAGGAGCACTTTGGCATGTCGGTGACTGTAGAACATGTTTGGCAGCTGTTCTTCACTGGACTGCTGTTGAGCAGATGTTACCTGGGTGTGAATCATTCTCAGCACAGCAGTAATACTGACATGGTAGTGTGCTGGTGCAGGGTTTTTAAACATACTTAATGACCACTTTGGTAGGATAAAGTGCGTTGCACTGTAGAATTTGTAGACCTGTGGTTTTGGCGGTTAAAATTCGTCTTTTTACATCATTGTTAATGTTGTAGGCCTTCATTAGCAATAGGGCTGCCACAAACGATTATTTTGATAGTCGCCTATTCACCGATTATTTTTTTTGCAATTAGTCGATTAGTCGACTAAACATTTTAACGGCGCGCACGCACCCTCCGCTCGCAACAGTCTGGCGCTGGGACTGCATCCATTGGACGTGAAACGTACAGCTTATTGCACCAGCGAGCATCTG
>JAQMCW010000004.1:9398236-9418250 GCA_030068335.1 Chrysichthys cranchii
CTCATCCTGCGTCTTTCAGGATCTTACAAAGCTTCAAACGACGCGTCGACTATCAAATTAGTTGTCGACGATTTTGGTAGTCGACGCAGTCGTGACTAGTCGACTAATCGTGGCAGCCCTAATTAGCAAGAGTGTCTGACCACAGGACAATGTTGGTGGATATTTTGAGAAATCTAGGGCAGCAGCTAACAGATGGGCAGCAGTCATGGCCTGTTATGGTGTCATTGTTTGTTCTGGAGCTGGTGCTTAATTTTGAGTGCCATTTTATGATTTTCACTGACAACAAGCCACTTCACAGCCAGCAAAACTATTCAAGTTTAGCATCAAAATGCTGCAAGAATGAAACCAATAACCAAGCCTTAGAAAGAGGGGTTTGGGTGTGGTTTTTTTTTTTTTCTTTTTTTTTTATGCTGCTATTATAATTCCAGAAAAATTATGTATTTGAACGCCATTAAAATATGACCTTGTGAGGTATGCTGGTGGGAGAGTGGAGAGGTGTGTGTCCACCCCCTCCTTTTTTTCTTATTCTAAGCAGTCTGAGGAAGGAACAACTGTCTTCCTGGCAATTCCAATGAACTGCGTGTAATCCTTAAATTGTAAATGTTTTTTCCAAACTTTCTTTGAGTAGTTACATACTAAAGCAATATGTAAAGAAGGATGCCTCTTCTGTTATAGGTCATCACGGTGATGGATTATTAGAATATTGGATGGTGAAATTATAGCTTGTAATATAATTCTTAGTTGCTGTTACTTTTATGTCATGTTATTATTAAACTCCCACTTCTGATTATGAAATGATGCAACTCTTAAACTAATGGAAATGAAGCTCAGTTCTTGGCAAGTTTTGCTGATTACAAACCTACAAATTGCACCTGTAAAGTAAGTGTACTTTTTCGAGAATGGCCAATCCATGTATAAAGTGCAAACTTATTTTGCGTAAAATAAGTGGCATTAAGTTCTGATTGGTCATAATGTGTCCATTGATTTTGAAAAGCTGCAGCTATGTTGGAAGTTCTGCTGTGAGGCAAATCCTAAGTTTATATTACTGCACTCGTTCTACTACAGAGGTGCCTAATCTTATCCAGAAAGGGCCGCTGTGGGAGCGGGTTTTCATTCCAATCATGCAGAAGCCAAACTGAGGTCTGCTGAAAGCCAAGCTTAACTGATTAAATGGGTGGAGTGGGGTGTGGCTCCTGCCTGATTGGAATGAAAACCTTCCCCCTACACCAGCCCTTTGTGGATAAGGTTGAACACCCCTTTACTACACTATTGTTTCTATAGTGAAGGTTCATCTGTAAGGCATGAAACTTTGTTGATGCAATTTTTTCTCTCTTTCTTTGAGGAGACATTTATGTAGTGTTTAAGGAGGAGTCTCCAGTGTCAATGCTTTGTAACTATCCGAGGTAAAGCAGTAACTTAAGAAAAGACAAAACCTTTAGCTTTGGCGACGCACTTTAGGATGTGGTGTTGGTGAATTGCTATCACCCCACCATCACTGATTTTTTTTTCTGTAAAAGCACTCCTGTAGTGTTTTACTCTTTTACACTATATATATTATTAGCATGCATAATATATATGTATATGATGTATGAATTCCTAAAGCAATCCATACAAGTTTAGAGTTACGAGTAAACTGATGTAATCTCTGATTGTGTCTCTGTTTTTAGTATGGTAACAAACAGGCTGGAGGAGTGGAGCATGTTCCCCCAGGCTGGGACAACTGGTTTGCACTGGTAAGGAAAGACAAAAGTTCAGTTTACAAACCCACAACACTTCATGAATGTTTTTGAGCATCTTGTACCAAAACACACCTAGTTTGTCTTCTCAGTTTGATCATATTTAAAATGCTAATCTGCTGAAGTTACACCCCTGCATTGTTGGCATAATCGAACTCTGCTAGTAAAACTGTAATCTTTGTTTATCTATCGGGGTTTTTGAAAACATTTGCTGTCATTGACAGCGGTAAGTGGGAGGAGATGGTTCAGCAAAAGCAAAACCAGTTGGAAGCTCCTTACTGTTTGCCTTCAGTGCTGAGAAAATCGATCTGTTTTATCGCCTTACGAAAACAGATTTAAGAGGGCTGTAGTGCTTTTGCTGCCTGGAGGATTAGCCTCTCATGTTTATCAGCTTCCTGTGTCTGAAAAATCTGTGTACACCCATTTTATAGCTTATGGGGAATTACAACCTTGAGATTTTCTCTCTCTCGGACCATTTCTCTCTGCTTATTTTTCACAGGAGAGAAACTCAAAGTATTACAACTACACGTTGTCAGTAAATGGTAAGGCACAGAGGCATGGAGAGAATTATACCGAGGACTATCTTACTGATGTTCTGGTGAGTGCTACTGCTCCATATCCCAAACACATCACTCTTTCATGATCAAGATGAATGAGATGTTTCTCGAACTTAAAAACTTGCTTTTGTATTTCATGTTGATTCATCTTAATAATGGAGTTATGTCCCCTTTCATGGTTTTAGGCCAACATATCACTAGACTTTCTCCAGTACAAGTCTAACTACAGGCCGTTTTTCATGATGGTGTCTACGCCAGCTCCTCACTCTCCCTGGACAGCTGCTCCTCAATATGAGGGCCAGTTTTCCAACGTCAAAGCCCCAAGAGATCCCAGTTTTAATACGCATGGCAAGGTATATTGCATTGTATATCTGCAAAATGTACATCCATCAGTGTAGTGGGTGTTTCAGGAGAATAAATAGAACAATATTTTGAGAAGAAATTTAGTTATTAACCTCTCCAGACCTGATATGAAGCAAGCATTGTATGACATCTGGCAGGGTTACAACATGGATGTCAGGGGGGGGAAGTTCATGTTGGAAGCACTTATAAAAGCAGAGGCTGGAAGTCCCAGGTTTTGGAGAATGTTTGTCACAATGAGAATTGGTGATGGAAATGTTTAAACTGATATCAGTTTAAAATGATATCATTTTGAGTAACATTTCAACACACTTTTTTGTGTGTTTTGTGATGACGGAAGGGCACTTGTGAAGCCTAACACACAAGTGTTTTTACCTTATGTTAATTGTATATGAATACGAACATCTCTGTATTTGTCCAAGGACATTAATGAGATTCAATGCGCAGCTCCACATTAAGCAGTAGGCATGCATTAAAGTAAGCAAACATTTGTGCTGTAGCTGCTTCTCAATTTATGATCAATGCCTTGCTTGGAGGTTTATTTATTTGAAACCAATATGTTGCCTCCATTAATTATTCCCCCCCCCTATATCTTCTAGGATAAACACTGGCTAATTCGTCAGGCGAAGACTCCAATGGCGAACGCGTCTGTGGAATTCCTCGATGATGCTTACAGAAAACGGTATGTCCTGGCTTTTTTTTTTTAATTTGAGTCTGACCCATTTTAGATGCATTCTTATGTGGTTCTACACCTCCACTAGGTGGCGTACTCTCTTGTCAGTAGACGACCTGGTGGAGAAGGTGGTGAAGAAACTAGAGATCCGAGGAGAGCTGGAGAACACTTATATTTTTTTCACCTCTGACAATGGCTACCACACTGGTACATCAGAACAAAATCCTGACTGAGTGTAACTGACTCTTATCCATTTTTGACCCCCTGTAATGTTTTTTTCTCTCTCCCTCTCAGGCCAGTTTTCTCTGCCCATAGATAAGCGTCAGCTTTATGAGTTTGACGTCAGAGTTCCACTTCTAGTACGAGGACCAAACATCAAGCCCAACCAGACCAGCCTGGTAAGCCACACAGAAAGCAATAAATTCACTCAAGTGATCCTGTGTATTCATGTAATGACTTTGCTCAATTACTCTCTCTTTGCCCCCCCCCCCAGTTACTTGTAGCTAATATAGATTTGGGCCCAACCATCCTGGACATGGCAGGATATGATGTCAATAAGACCCAGATGGACGGGATGTCCTTTCTGCCTGTTATGGTAAGCCGCAATGAACAAGTTTTTGTCCAAGAAACACTCATGGCGGTTTCCATGCTTTAATGTTTTTGTGAGATCATGAGAAATTTGAGAAACTCCCCACCATCCAAATAACTGTGCGTGTGTGTGATCCTTTTTCTGAATGTCTCTCAGATTGGGAAGGAGAACGGCACAACATGGAGGACTGACTTTCTGGTGGAGTATGAGGGTGAAGGACACAATGTCTCAGATCCAGCTTGTCCCAGCCTGGGCCCAGGAGTCTCGGTAAGGTGTACACACATGGGTGTGTGCGTGTGTATGGGACACTGGGTTTGTGTTCACGTCCGGGTGTCTGTGTGCAGACCAAAACCAGCATTTTCGATTACAATACTGTGTCCTTCCTTCTTTAGGAGTGTTTCCCTGACTGCGTATGCGAAGATGCATTTAACAACACGTATGCTTGCGTTCGCACAGTCTCTCAGACTACCAACCTGCAGTACTGCGAGTTTGACGATCACGAGGTAAACAGAAATGAACAGACATTGTGTTGATGCTTCGTTATTCGTCTGAACCCTTAGGTTTTTCTTCCAGTCAAAATGATCCGTTTAAAGATGCAGTTTAGTCGTTAGAAGTGCTTATGACACAATCTTTTCATTTCAAGCATATCAAGAAAAACTGATCTACAGTATCATGTAATGGATTCTGGTTACTATTTAGGAAGCCCTCTCACTATGCATGTTTGTGTGGGAGTGCACAGTACAAATGTATGAACTAGAACAGTGAATTGGGTATTTCTTTGTAATAGAAATGGGGTTTAAAATAGGATTTCTCATTTAGATGAGCAATGACTAGCATGCATAAGATCTTTCAGTCATGTTTATATTAAATCAACTAACTACTGGGCCAAAAAAGAAAAATGAGAATCCTGAAATGGAGCTAGGGGTTTTTCTGTTCCTGTAAATGTTGTTTTGAGTTATAATGGCAGTGGTGTGTGCTTAAAGTGCATTTTTACAGGAATATAAAATTAAAGAAATGACTGGCCATTTGCTAAATGGTGAACTGTAATACCCTTCCACAGCCAGTTCTCATTTCTCACTGTCCCTCTGATGTGTAGGTGTTTGTGGAAGTGTATAACCTGACAGCAGACCCCTTCCAGCTCACAAACATTGCCAAAAGCATCGATCAGGAGGTTCTGGAGAAAATGAATCATCGACTGATGATGTTGCAGTCATGTTCAGGACAGTCCTGCAGGACACCTGGGGTCTACGATTCACGGTTAGTGCCAAACCGCTCAACACATGAAGCATATTCTTCATAATTGATGAGGAGTTAATGACTTTTAGAGGTCTTCATTAGTTTTACTCAGTGGTGACAAATTCACTGACGTGAATGTCCGTGTGATTCACACTCTTGACGTCATGGAACCAGTTAAGCTCGTATGACAACCACTGAAGCTGAGGGTATTAATTAGGAAATGTCAGGGCAGTCTCAGTAACTGCTTTTAAACCAACAGCCTCGTGTAAATACTTGATACTTGACCCTGATGTTAAGACTTGTACTGGTAATATCTGTAATATTCATCTGCAGAAGAGTTATAGTCTTACTGTGCGATGTCACTCAGAATAGGATGGGTTCCCTTTTGAGTCTGGTCGAGTCTCGTTAAAAGACTGTTAAAAGTGCTATGACTTGAATTGAATTATTAGGTGTATATTTATTGCTTTGAGAACATAATACTATTTCTGCACTGCACAGGCTTATGCTCTATGATGCATTAAGTCAGCCGATGGGTCGCTTTTAAATCTGTCTTTCAAGCATTCAGAGTTGTGTTAAACCAGTTCTTGGTTTGCTCAAAAAATAAGTACAATTTTAGATATGTACTGGAAGTATTGGAATATACAAGTTATATAATTATAACAGAAGTGTGAGCTTAGTTTTATGTTCATTTTGTGAAAACATTGGGAGACCATGTCGGGCTGGAGCATGAGGTCCTGGGAACGGGGGTCGACCCTGTTCTATTTTGATGTATGATGCCAATGACCCACATCTACAGATGGGTGACGAGTGAAGGGGAAACCCCAACATAAGTGTTAAGTATTGAGCTGCCAGAACAGCTTCATTCCAGCTTGGTATAGATTGTACAAGTCTGAGGAGCTGTATTCTTATAAAATGGCTCCTGAACTGGGGCTTTGATAGAGTTGGAGAACGCTGTATAACTAGTCGGTCCAAAATCACAGCGAAAGCCATAGTGTCTTGCAGTGTACATCAAATTCATACTCCTTTAGTGAGCCTTCATGCCCTGAAGATGAGGGACAATGTAGCTTGTTTTTGTTTTGGTGTTTCAGATGTAATCCTCTGCCTTATGTAGGGAAATTCTGCTCATGGCTTTTGTTCATGTTTTCAAGGTTTAAGTTCGACCCTCAGGTGATGTTCAACAGTCTCAGGCCTCACCTAAGCCGTCTGCGGCAGACGCCGTAGTAAAGTCCCAAAGCAAGAATTTGAAAACCCTGTCTGCTGTTGCCTTTTGTCCTGATCTTCCCTTTGAGATCATGGCTGTCTCTTCTACACTTGGTCTAAAGAATGAGGGTTTATGAGAACTTGATATGACCCTGCTGCACTCACCCTTTTTTTCTGCATTTCTGTAGTTTCTGACAGCTGTAATTTTAACATTGGATGACTACGTTCACCATTGGGTATTGATCCCATGACATGTATTTTTTCCTGCCTTTTTGTTAATTCGTTCTTGCATCTTGAGATTAACAAGTTAACCCTAAAGTTCAGTGGGTTAGAATAGAGTAGGATAGCAGGGATGACATGTTGGAAGTGTTTTGTTCACTGGGCCTTTGTTTATACATTAAAAAAAAAAAGGGAAAAAAAGAAGAAATAAAATTAATTAATTATTTTTTTTTTTTTTTGTATTATCTAGGCACCTGAGCTCTTGTATTCCATCAAGTCTTCGGCCTTAAATCTTGACGTTAACCTGTTTGACTAACTCGTTTGACATTTTGGTGCCGTAATTGGTCAAAGCCAAAGTTTGAATAACAATGTATTGTTTCACAAAGTAAGGTGCCTAATTCTGACCAGTGACCACTGTTTTAATTAAAACAAAAAAAAAAGACATACAAATTCCATGATTTACACATCTACTGATCAGGGGGGGGACAGGAACTCTGATCCATAAGACTGACAAATGCACAACTGATGGCTGTGGAAAAGAGTTTTAGTTCAGTTGTGAATGAGCCAAAGGGATTACAGTACTCTAGTTAGGTCATTAATAACATTTAAATGTGAATCGTTTGTTTTAGTGCGAGAAATGATATTTTCCTATGAGAGTGTGTAAGGGATGAGACACTGTTGCTCTGCTAAAAACAGCAGTAAGCGACAGCATCTTCACTAATGAGGGAATTCTGTCCACTGTTACATGTTAGATAATCAAATGTGTTGCTTATGGGTTTTTTTGTTTTTTTTTTGTCTTGCCCTTTTTGAGTGAAAAATGCAGTAGAAATGGGTTAAGTGTTTGCATACATAAAATAACCTCGTCATTGGAGTCGATATGATGGCTAATTTTACCAAGGCACTTTCTGATCTGTGATGAATATAGTTCATGGTTTATTTTGCACAGAATTTCTTTGCAAGTCTGTTTCTGTAGTTTGTGTAGTTTTGGGTTTTTTGTGGGTTTTTTTTTTTTTTTTCTTGCTGAGTTTGATCAATAAACATTTATGAACTTACTCTGGGTTTCTTTGGTGTTTTCCAGTCTTTAGGCCATTTGTGGTTGATCTTGCTTAGCCAAAAGTGCATCAATCTGTTTTCATTAGTTTTACAAGTACACATGTGCTATGAAATGCAAAGAAAATGGCTTGTTCCACCATTCATGAAAGCGTTGCTCACCGAAGAATCACACTGACTTTATTTATTGATTTTTATTATTTATTTATATATATATATATATATATATATATATTTATATATATATATTAAATTACAGCTGTACTGAAGGACATGGTCACTTCAGCCACTTGTTCAGTTTGCAGTTCCTTCATCTGCAACTGAATCAGTTCAGAAATAAGTGAACATCAAACTACTAACAAAGAGGTCGTGGTTTTTTTGTTTGGTTTTTTTTCCTCCTCTCCCCTTTCTTTGGTAAAATGGACGTTCTGTTCTTAGTCGCCACACAGAAGTTTGGGACTTGAACGCTGGGAAATGGACAGGCAATAGTGCTGTAGATGTGAGCTATAGGGATGGGGAGCTGTGTCCTCTGGCCTCACCTGATCCCACTCTATGCTCTTCTTGTTATACATGAGAAAAACAAAGCCAGGTCTGACTAGCCTGCCTCCTTTCTAAATATTATTTATATACTTTATTCAGTGCCTGTGGTTACTTTCAAATTCAGCAAAAAAAGTTTTTTTTAATGTTTTTTAAAAAAAATAGCATTTCCTAATCACTTGGAAACAAATGTGGAAACCGTACATGGTGAAATAGCCTACTATTTAATACTTCACTTTTTTACTTGGGATTGTTCATGACTGTTTTGTGAACCATCAGATAGATCCTGAGACATAAATATTCTCTTAATAAATGGTAGACCAGGTGTACAATGTATACCCCCTAACAATTATTGGCTCATAACACATTCTTAGAACAGATTATCCAGAAAAGCCTGCTTTATTGACCTTTATTTGCATTTCCCAAATGATGGAAGAACATCTCTGAACCATCCCTGATACTGCACTGATACACACCTGGCTGGTTTGTAAGGATCCCATTAAGTGTCTACTGTATTAGGACAGGCCCACTCACTTTTTAATAACACCACTAGATGGCAGAATAGCTGCACATTTATATATCTTCATAAGAGCATTTTGTTTTTTGTTTTTTTTTGTTTTTTTATATTAAATATCTCATTTAAGTTTCTTAGACTGTGCTTCTGAATTTATGTAACTCATGACATATGGTTAAAATACTGCTCTTTTGCTCCTGGTTGGATCGTTTCCAAATAGGATTACATAGTGACACTTACGACATTTAGGAAATTGTAGGTTGTTCTCTAATTTTGATCTTTCAGTCAGTCAGTCATCACAGTGCTCCACTTTTTCCACAATATCCTATGTTACAGCCTTATTCCCAAATAGATTAAATTCATCTTTTACCTGAAAATTCTACACAGAATACCCCATAGTGGCAAAGTGAAAAGTTTGTTTGAAACTTTTGCAAATGTATTAAAAATAAAAATAATTTAAAAAATAAGACATTTACATAAGTATTCACATTGTTTGTTCAATACTTTGTTGAAGCACCTTTGGCAGCAATTACAGCCTCAAGTCTTTTTGAGTATGATGCTACAAGCTTGGCACACCGATTTTAGGGCAGTTTCCCCCATTCTTCTTTGCAGAACCTTTCAAGCTCCATCAGTTTGGATGGGGAGCGTCGGTGCACAGCCATTTTCAGATCTCTCCAGAGATGTTCAACCAGGTTCAAATCTGGGCTCTGGCTGGGCCACTCAAGGACATTCACAGGGTTGTCCTGAAGCCACTTACTTTATCTTGGCTGTGTGCTTAGGGTCACTGTCCTGTTGGAAGATGAACCTTCGCCTCAGTCCAAGGTCCAGTGTGCTCTGAAACAGGTTATGATCAAGGGTGTCTCTGTACATTTCTGCATTCATCTTTCGCTCAATCCTGACTGGTCTTCCAGTTCAGGCTGCTGAAAAACATCCCCACAGCATGATGCTGCCACCAAGGACAGAGAAAGACCGAAAGCAATGGAGAGAGGGAACAAATATCACCTCTTTTCCAGAGGAAAAATGAACCCAGACATACTCATTTTGGTTGTATAAACTGGTAATTCAAGGGCTAGTAAATAAGGCATTCGACTCATCTGAGGATATTGTAGATAACTGTACTTCAAAGGCTAAATGGAAAAAGACAAAGAACACTAACCTATACTATTTTATATTTTCATATCCAGGTTTATTCTTTTTAATCCTTTTAATTCGTTACTGTTATTACATTTCTAACTCATTATATGAAACTATAGAACGCTGCTGAATAATAATCACAATAACTACATTTCCAAAGAACACCCTAATAATGAATATTATTCGATTTAAATACCTTTTTACATGAATATATATGAGTGATGTATAGATAAATGAATTCTTAATGCCTGTTAAACCAGTATCAAAAACCTAGGCCAATAAGATGTAAACTATAGAGCTGTTAGTCACGGACACCATGAACACAGAGTTCTCTTTAAAACCGAATAGCTGTGAGACAATCTGCAGTCAGGTCACTCTTGCTGTGTAAATGTGTTCATATTTCATTTTTCAACATTTGAGCTCTTCATGAACTGTCAGTTGGGTTTGGCTCAATAGATTACAGAAACAAATAGAACATTGACATGAGCGTCGATATATCAACTGTCCATTTATTTATCGTTGGCCATCTAATTGGTGCATGTTTTTATTTTATGATTTTGTTGGTTTCAAATCATAACCTTTTGTCAGAAGGATCAAACAGCTGAGCTCCTTTTGTTGGATGTTTTGTAAGTAGTTTGTGAACCTGGAGCAGGATGACACAGTTGCTCTTCCAGTTTATGAGCATGTGCATTACTGCTTCCAGCCCCCTGCAGCTTTCAGAGATCAACAGAGCCTGAGATCAAGGTCTGAAAATCTGTTTTAAATATAGAAAAGGGAAAAAATATGTCTCTGAAAGATTAAGTACATGGGATTGTAGATGTACATACAGCAAAGTGTTTCTTGATACACTTTGGATTGAATCCAGTCTGGCCTATTTCATACGCTATGATGATTAATGTTTGAATTCAATCTCTGCCCAAATTTGTTAAATCCAGAAGTGATCTAAAATAAGCATCTTCTTTCTCTCATGTCCTATAGGACACAAAGCTCCAGTTTCACAAACAGTAAGGCACTGCTGTAGAATACTGACAAGAGGTCATATTATTTTATTAGAAATAGATCATGTAGAAATGTAAGAAATGTTCCTTCAGGATGAATATGATGTCTGATCTTATCTTTACTGTATCTTATGGAGACTGTTTGCATATGTGATAAAACTGCACGTTATTTATCTTAATGTCAGACTTTTTCTCCCCTCGAAGCAGCCATAAAGCGAATTCAGTACTAAGAGCATTAACCACAAAGATACTGAAAAACAGATGCTAACAGATGAATGTTTTTCCTCACGCCTCAGGATTTCTGACGTGTGTGAGATGGCTGGAGATTTTTGTTGACTCAGAGTGAGGCTTTTGGATCATAATTAAGCAATTTGCTGAATGTTACATGCAAACGCCACACAGAAAGGCGCCCAGATCAACCCCGGGGATGGAACCCAGGACCTTCTTGCTATGAGGAGACAGTGCTAACCCCCCTGCTGCCGGATCCACTTATACTTTGTTGTTAATTTCTAACTACAAAAGGTATTCTAGTTAAAATTAGCTACTATAAAATTTAATGAAATAAGCCATGCATCAACCACCACATCACAAATACAACATCTTTATTATAACATGATGTATTTGGCACAGTCCACCTCACAGTCCTGATATCTCTCAGGCATTTCATTAACAGTAGCCTAGCTAGTTGTAAAAACTTCTCCGGATGCACTTGCCGTGTTCGTTAATCAGGTGTGATCAGGTTTAGATTTTGCACTTAAGGAAATCCTGTAATAACCTCTGGGAAATATCATGTTTTTTTTCTCATTTATATTCCCCAACATTCTGTGAAAAGCAGACATCTAAATGTTTCACCTGCAAATGTTGCAAAAAAAAAAAAAAAAAAGTACTATGGACTTCTGTATCATGAATCCTGCTGAACAAAAGTTTGAAAAGTCAAGAGCTTCTCTATCTCTAAAATCGACAGTTGTGTGCTGCAGCACCGGCAAGTGATGTCCCTCACAGCCAGAACCGATATGCATGGATTAATATAATGCATGCATTTAGATAGGCGATTCCTCTAGTAGTTCAACACATACTTGTAGCATTTAGTGGAGATTTTAAAGAACAGCTTAATAAAATGTGATGCAGTTAGACAGCTGGAACATTCACAGTATTGCTCTACAAAACTACAGAACTACTGAAGCTTGCTTGGTCTTTTAAAAAAGAAAAAAAGAAAAAAGAAAAAAGCAAGCTTGGAAACAAATCTTCCATGGGACACATTTGAGATTGCGTGAAATAAAATATAGACTTACTCTTATATAGTGTTGGAAAATTTTTCCAAAACAAAAGAAAAGGAAAGAAAAGTATCCAAAGCTGACAAAAATAAAAGCTCTTCCCTGAATTACAATGTAAAGTGCCCAAAATGTATTCGTATCTACTAATACTACTACTAACATCACAGGAGCGCTGGGTAACCATCAGTCCTGATCTAATCACGCCAGAATACCAGCGACCATCGCACTGCAAATCATCAACTTCTCACTGATGAAAAAACTCCCACAATGATGAAACAGTTGATTCTAAAATATATTTAACCCAGTGTTTAGGAGTAAGTGTTACGGTGACAAGACCTCACAGACTATATACAGAGTAACACCACCTCTGCGAGTGCAGCAGGCACCAAGTTCTCTAGATTCTAAATTTAAATTAAATATGTAGTTTTGCACTGTATCTTTGGTTATAAAAAATAAATGAAACAAATTTAAGTAAAAAAAAAAAAAAGCAAGAAAGAAACCTCGACAACAGACGAGCAAAAGGACTGCGATGTAAAGGTGCTATTACAGCAGATGACCAAAAGATGTCCCACATCACCACTAAATCGAGGACACTGCAACACAATATAATGCAGTACTAGCAGAAACACGTTCTGATAAAATATGCATAGGTGTGTGTATATTTATACATTAAAAAAAAAAATTAAAAAAAATCAACCACTGATACACAAGTATCATTAAAAAAAACAAAAACAAACCTTAAACATGGTGTAAATGTTCACCAAAACACAATAGCACAGCCTGCTCACAGATTGTCTGCACTTTAAGACACGTTTTTGCTGATTTCTGCATAGGATGAACTACAGTACGTTTTAACGGCGTCTAAAATAGAGATCCAGGTATATAACGCTAACTCTCTGCTCAGATTGTCAGTTCGGTTGTCATGGAAAACACATCTCTTGTGACTTCTCCCCCAAACACAGATTTACAGTTATCAATCAGAGAGATCTCGAACAGCTGCAGCTGAAATCCGATTCGGACACTTAGCCTACAGCCTGGCAGAGCAGGAGCATCCCCCAGCATGCATCGTTAATCTTCACCCGTTTAAGAGCTGGACCAATAAGGCACATCCTCCCCCTCCCCTCCCCTCCCCTCAGACTATGCCAAGCAGCCCACGCCTTGTGCTTTCTTCTGTTGCTTATCTCCCTTAAAGGATCTGATAACGAGAGGATATTATACATAAAGACCTGCTGTTTTAAACCGACTTTTGGCACTAATAAAAAACCTGTCAAGCCCTTGCAGTCACCATGAGCCTCAAATCTGCATTCATTTCATTTGTTCCCAGATCAGCACTCGACAGTTCCTCTAAATACATTTCAACTTCCTTTATCTCCATATGTCCACTTCCTGTAATTGCTTCTGCTCCGTGACAACATGCCCTACTTCTCAGAGTTCAGAAGGCTTTTCATCTTAGCTTAAAACCTGCATATTAGCACACATTTCACTCGATCTCCATTCTCACGCCTCTTAATGGGCGTTTCCGACATCCTGTCAACCTTCTTCACCTTTCCTTAAAGTTTATGATCACATTTCTACTTCTTGTGCTTTCTGTCTGGATTCCTAACCCTAAAATCTTCCATTACTTGCAAATGTCCTGTCAGTTTGGTCTCCTGGTAATACTAACACTGGTAGTGTGGCTTGTCTCCGTTCCTCACAGTGCTGACGTACAACCGGCTCAAATGAAAAGAGAAACATTTTACGCAGATCGCCGACAACGATCGGCTAAATCCGTATCAGGTCCACTTCCATCTGGTCGACTTATTCTTTGGTTTCGCAACGTGCAGGTCAGCAGAACCGTTACAGTACTGTTACTGCCTTTCTGTCTGTTCGTTCATTTAGGATTGGTGCTATGACTTCTAAAAATAAAATAAGACTCTTACAATATAGATATAAAAAAAAAAAAAGAACAAAGCTTTCCCACATAAATTAAAAACAAAAATATGTACAAACCATAGTATCTATCAATTAAATAAAACAATCAAACAGGACAGATTCTTAAGCTTGCATCATTCACAAGTTCAAGAGGTAACTGAACAGAAAAAAAGAAGAAGAAGAAGAAGAAGAAGAAGTGTGTGTGAGATGGGAACGTGGCACTCTGGGAGAGCGTGGCACACATAAAGGAGCAAATCCCACATGCTCTCTGGAGGTCAGTTTCTGAAAGAGATGTGTCCCTTCATAGTTCATTCCGCTCTCTCTCAGTGTGTGTGTGTGTGTATATATGTGTGTGTGTGTGTGTGTGCGTGTGTAGCATTGCTAATTAGGGTTGCTAATCGCTCCGAGTGCCTCCTTCAGCTTGTCTCTGTAGATGTTGTAGCGTGTGGTTATCACACGGACCTGGTCCTGTTCCTCCTTTTCCAGGATGCGCAGGAAGTTGTGCAGCTCGGGGATGGAGAAAGCGTCCCACTGCAGAGGGAGAGAAGGGCATGCGGATCAATAAACGTGTTCAAACAAGCAGCTCCTTACACTATCGACCTGATCTGAGGCAGGAAACACGAGTGGACGCCTCACCATGACTTCTCCCGTCTGCTGCTCTCGGAGGACGAAGCTGAGTGTGTCCAGGTTTGGCCCAGCCAGCAGACGCAGGAGCAGAGGGTGCTCTTCCTCGGACAGCTTACATACACACACTGTGGGAGAAAAACGCACGCACGCATGCACGCACACACACACACACACACACACACACACACACACACACACCCACCCGTTATCAATAGTCAAATAAGAAACACAGAGCACATGTAATGCATGATAAGGGTTAAGATAATCAAGAGGATAATGTTGCCCAGTAATAAAATAATGATTATCACTACATCCATGCAAAAATAGGCTTTTGCTTCAGCATGAACCTTACAGGCTAATCTTTCATATGGATACAGCTCGAAGAATGCCCCTTCGATTACCTGACTGCACTGTTAAGATGCAAAACACACACACACACACACACACACACACACACACACACACACACACACACCGAGTGTGTGTGTGTGTGTGTGTGTGTGTGTGACTCTTGATAAATATGGGCAAAACAAATATGTTAGGGACAAAATATTACTTAAAAAATGGCTTAGTGAGAATTGCTATACAATATTAGCCGGATATCTCTAGACCCCCTTTTTATTAGTCAATTATGTTTAACTGGGGAAGCCAAAATATCTAATCCTCATAAAACCAGGTCAAGTTGTTCACATCCAAACGCTATGGTACAGGTAACACCAGTTAGCAAATACAGTGGCTAAGAAAACAAAAACTTGCCAAAACAGTGATTGTGACTGCTGCAGTACAAACCATACACGTGACCTTTAATAAGGACGCGCTCTTCTGGTGTAACTTCGTCGTTCATGTGAATTTCCAAGAAAGTAAGTGCTGGATGGTGGTGCTGTAATGCTCTGGACTTGTTTTACACTACACTGCCTGTAAACAATGTTATTTAACAGTCAATCTGGATGAGATAAGGAAGTAGGGTGGGGTCAGCGCTTAGGAAAGCTGTGGTTTAGATCATGAAACAATAAACCAAAAAACCTAAGAGAACTACCAGGGGGGGACCACATAAAGGCTCCAATGAGGGAAAAGAGCAAAACAATGAATAACTGACCCACATCATCACCAGACCGACCCCACTGAGGATCTCTAAATCCTGTTACGTTACTCTCTAAAGCCGAGAGCAGCCGTTCCTTTTCTTCTGCAAGTGAAATTGTTTTGTTATGGTTTTCTATAGCTTAGAATTGCTGATGTATTTTTTAATTGGGATGCAATTAAAAGGAAAAAAAAACGTCCTAACAGTACGATGTAATGAGGTTCAGGTAAACCACAGCAGTCTTCTGCTCTCGGGATTTAATGGACTTTTGTCTTAATGAAGTACTCACCCCTTATTTCTTAACAGTAACACAAGTCCTGAAATCTCTGAGCTTATCAACACAATCCAACTGTTCAAATACTGGGCTCACATTATTCAAATGTGTTATTCAATACTTTTCTATTACAAAACCTTTTCTATTCCTGAATATTCGAACATCTTATTTTTAAGGAATGAAATATTTACGTGTTGTAACACTTCTTTGTTTACCACATGATCCCACACATGGTCCTGATGTCTTCACTATTGTTCAACAACGTAGAAAATTGCCAGAAACAAAGAAAAACCTATTTATAGTGTTTAATCGTATACATTATCACGTAACGTAATGCTACAATACATCTTGGTAGATAATGGTGGATTGTGATTTACATCACTGTGGTAAAAGTTTGAAAAGAAAAGAAGAAAGGAAAGTTTGAAATAAAAACGCTTCATTAAGATGAAGTTCAGTCAGTTGCAGTCACAGAGACCGCACACAGTGCTGCTGCTGTGTCTCTGGCACGACACATGTGTCAGAATTTTTATTTTGTACTCGGAGTTTGGTCGCTGTGATGTGGGCTGAATTAATTGGGACACTGTTCTCTGTAATCAACTGTAACAGAAGTTTTGGACCGAGTTAAAATTCAACGCTCTTCACAAAGCTGCTTAGTTAGTCTAGACAGGGCATTTAATTAAGAGGGCTCACACTCTCAGCACATGCCATTTTACGGCAAGTGGGACACACAATTGCATGACTGTGTGTGTGTGTGTGTGTGTGTGTGTGTGTGTGTGTGTGTGTGTGCTCCCCACATACTAAAACCCACATGTTCTCATCCCTTGGACTGCAGCTAAAGGGGATTTCAGAGAGAAACGGAGAGGAGCTCTAAGACATTCCTGTCTCCGCAGGGAAGACGCGTACGAGACACTCAGACAGCAGTGTCAGCACATTTCCCCTCTTCTGGCAGACCCTCGTATTCTCAGTCTCCCTCTTTCCTTGTTATGTTTAATAGTTGCACTTAATATCTCACTGCACTGGGACAGTAAGAGGAACTGTTCGTCTCCTCGGGCTGCTGTGTGTATGTGCACGTGTGGACTCGAACCTAATCATATATCCTGGTATGCAGGGGTGGACCACCACTACAGGACAGCATACTGTCTGAGGGTAACTCACAAACACAGGTACCTAATCGCACCAGACGTGTGCGGTGCGTTTGACGTCAGACAATGCCTTTAGCGGCAGGACGTCTAAGCCCTGATTACTGACAAGACAGCTGTAATGGTTTGTGATGGAAGAGGAGTTTGAACACAGATTTCCCTTCAGTTCAGTCTGTCTGAAAGTCAGAGGGGAGAGCGTGCAAACCTAGACAGTGTGTGTCTGCAAAGAAAACCCTGACTGTAGATCTGTATATGTGGGGATAGAAGCCAGTGACAAGTGTACCAGCTGTCAACAATCTAGTGTGGACAACTGGTCTGTGTGTGTGTGTGTGTGTGTGTGTGTGTGTGTGTGTGTGTGTGTGTGTGTGTGTGTGTGGGTACATGTATGCGTGCTATTCAGATATTCTTGGCGCAAGGAGCAGAAATCATATACTTGGAGTAACAGCACAGCGCTACCCGAAGGCACTCGGAGCCAAGACAGCCCATAAATACACACACTTCAAACGCATGCCTGTCTGCTGGACTGCTCGTGCTTTGGAATGCCCGTCATCCTGGCAGCGCACACACTAAATCATGAAATTCATGCCTGAACTGGACTACGGACACATCAATGTACACACACACTCATGGCTCACCATGGTCCTCGCGGCGGAAGCGTTTGTACAGAGCAAACTTGGCCGGGTTGTCTGCCACGGTGAACTTCTGTAGCAGAGCCTCGATCACCTGCTGTACCGTGTTGGAGCTGCTGATGTGCAGCGTGTTTACAGCGCCGCGCGGTAAATAAAACGCCTCTGCTGCCTTCATCCCTGCTACTTCTCCCGTCACGGTGATGGGCCGCCGCAGCTCCAGCTGCACTTTTATGAAGCCTGTGTACAAGCCGTCGGCATTCTGGCACCAGACAGAGAGAGGAAGAAATAAAGAAAGACAGAAAGAAAGAGAGAAAGAAAGAAGAAAAAAAAAAAGAAATGTTAAATGTAGCTTCTGCATAATAAATAATCACACTAATCACAGAGAAAACCTGCCTTGGGCAGGAACTTCTGTTGTAAGAATAGACATAGCAACCAGAAAAAAACCCAAAACAAAACCACAGTGCTCTCTTATGTGCATGCGTCCCTGTATTGTCTTTTTCGACACCTGGTTAACGTAATTGATATAGTATGATGTTTAGCCAACTTCTTTTTGGAAATGTGTTTATTTAGAAAGGATTACTGGTTCGATCCTGAGCTCAAGTAATTTTTTGTGTGGGGAAGAACATGTTCTTCTTAAGGTCCTCAGGCTGCTCTAAATGACCTCTTGGTAAGAAGATGTAAGTTGTTGAGGGTGTAAGTTTTTGTGCCTGATGCCATGCGCTGGACTGGCGTCGTATTCAGGGTGTGTTCATGGGATAGTCTCCTTATCCGCCATGACTCTGACCAGGATAATACGGTTACTAAAAATGAATGAATATACAACTGGCCAATTTAACAATTTTCCCTTTCCTTTAAAAAAAAAAAAAAAAAAAAAAAAAAAAAAAAAAAAAAAAACGCAACTCTTGGTACTACCACCAAAATATTGTGATACTGACAGCAAGTGCAAGTTACTGCAGTTTCTTTGTGTCAAACCACACAAGATGCACAATCCTTCTGCATGCGTAATAAGATGAGTCAAAGAGCAACGACCTAAATAATTTCTAGAGTCCAGCCTTGTGTCATGATGGACCTCAGATTACAGGCAACACAATCTCTGTCTGACAAAGCCTGGCAAAGGGAAGACACGAAGGGGGCAATTATACGTCAGGAGGCAGGCCCAATGCTCCACTTATCTGTGTACTGTAAAATAAATACACCACTGGAACACAACAGATGTGCTTAACTAGCCAATAAATAGGGACCTTACACCACCAGTTCCGCTACTCCCACACACACACACACACACACACACACACACATGCACTACATGTTAGTAGCACAATAACACACAAGAGACTAGTTATATAGGAGAAGTGAAAATGTATGACTGCCTCAAGTTAAACAACAACACAGTGAGACGCTTAAAGCAAACTGAAAAAGCCACTTTGCCATTTTGAGCATGCTGTAAAATGGCACATTGTTCTACACTGCACTCTGTGTGTGTGTGTGTGTGTGTGTGTGTGTGTGTGTGTGTGTGTGTCTTGGCTCATAGTAGGATTACCCATGATGAACATCTACCATATCAACACAACAGTCACCTATATGTGAATCATCAAGCAGGTCGCCCAAACAAAAGCAGCTTCTCTGACATCACACTGGCCTTATCATTATTACACAAAAAGTCAAGGCTGAATGGAGTCACACAAGGGCGGCGGCATGAGTAACGTCTCTGTGAGAGGAGAGACGGAGACACTGCAGGTGAGCTGTTATGTCAGGGGTAGACAAATCAGTTAAAAAAAAAAAAAACAAAGAAAAAAACCCATATACCTTATTGACTTTCTCAAAACAAATGTTTTTAGTGGGCAGACTAATTAGCGTGCATCCCAATGATCGCTGATCATTTCAGAATCAGGAACGCACACAGAATGCATTATTATATTACAGCAGCTAACGCAATTTCACCTCGTCAGTTTCCACCAATTAAAACATGGAGTGACAAGGTCACAATCAAAGATACAGCGGAGCAAGATGGATCAGTTACGCAATAGGCAGAAGAACCCCTTGAACCACCGTGGACGCCATTTCGATAAGCCAACCGTAACTCATCTGTTTCGGTAAACAACGGCTAGCGCCACCTCATGGAAAACATAAACTGTCCAAAGTTATTCAAGCAGTCATGAGGAGGTTAATTGATGTCAATACTATCTGAGATAACAAATCGACGTCTGAAGTCAAATGCAATCCACGATGTTAATCGATATCCGAGGCTTAAATCAAACGGGGCTAATTTTGCAGTGTAG
>JAQMCW010000004.1:9430726-9442547 GCA_030068335.1 Chrysichthys cranchii
AGAACATGGTTGTTGTTCAATAATAAAATTATTCCTCAAAAATACAACTTGCCTAATAATTCTGCACTCCCTGTAGTGATGGCCATTAATAGTATACTACCACGATTTACTTTAGACAAAACTATAAGCAGAGATCCGATTTATTTTTGTTAATTAAATAAATAAATAAATAAATAAATAAAAAATCTACCAAGACAAACCCCTGAACATGAAACCCAATAGGTGTGTTCTAACCGTGGCACGGGGCCCAAGCAAAGCCCAGGGGACCAATACTTTAATCACAGTGAAATTCATGAGAAGTTGGTGTACAATCAAACTACAACCAAAACACAGTGAGTCAGTTCTTTATTGTAGCTGAAACACAAATGACATTGTATTGAGAACAATGTGATAAATTCTACGTCATCCATAGAAGGTCTTCTGGCCAAGTGTAGCTGAGCAAACACGGAGAATAATACATGCTCCGGGATTCTGCCTTACTTGAACATTCAGGTTGTAACATGAATCCAGGGCAAGATGTGCACAGAATCACGACAGTTTACTGGTGCGCAGTGCTGCCGTTCTACCCAAGGACGCAACCATGCCGATTCTGCAAAACAGCATTTGACCAATCAACAGTCCGCACTATTTCTAGCTCCACCCACATGCCTCTGTTCGATACGCCTGGCACCTGGACAAGAGGGGTACCCAAAGTCGATTACATGAAAATAACCGCATATTTGTTGTAAGTGTTTCATTCTTCTTAATTTGTTAATGAAAGATAAGTTGCGCTCTTATCCATTTATAGTTACGTGACATGTGTTCATGAGACAAGTTAGCTCCTGTTATCACTTAATTAATAGCAGCTATGGACAGTTAGTCCATCAGCAAATAAATGTCTCGTCACAGACGCCTTCCCAATTTTAAACGATTTTAATACATTATTATTAGTCATGGATTACGTGGCTTGTCCTCCACACGAACCCCTTGAATCAGTCATCACACAATATAAAGCAGAGGTAACACAATACCACTGTTTCTTCTCCAACACCGAGACTGAACTGTTGAGATCATCTGATGAACCACATGATAGATATTCATGTGAAAATGCTTTCTTTAAAAACTACTAAACAGGACCGTGCTGGTATCAGATTGGTGCCAGGTCTGATAGGACATATATCAGACATGATATAACATATCAGACCCATCAGGGCGTTAAGATAAACCTGTGCTGGGACTTGCAGCTGGCACAGCTATCAGACCTGCTATAACAGAAAACAAATCAAAACCTTCTGACCAAACAGATGTGGGAATTCAGTGGCACCGTGTTATCAGGTATCAGGTAAAGCTATTTAAAGCAGCATGAGGTTAAACAGAATGTATCTCTCTTACACTGCTCAGATTTACTATGATGATGATAACAGCCTGTAATGACGACTTGTCTTACTTGTTTTATTTGATGATCCGATCATGCTTTGGACTGGCGTCTGTCTTTGTCACGAGCCTCTTCGGTTTAAAGCATCTGCTAAACGAATAAATGTAAGCTCGTAACCTCACTCCTAGTTTTGCTGTGACCCAAGCGTCATTTTTCACTGCATCACATATTATAATCACTTTAAACCTTACAAATCCCTTTGAAGGGTTTTAATAATATCTGGACAAATTTACAGCCGTGTCAGTCGTGAGAAACTTTTTTTTCTCATGGCCAATCTGTGCTGAATGATATTTTAACTGCGTGTGGAGTTTTATTATCCATTACCTAATTGTTGTGGAGTAGATCAACCACTTGTCTCTTTTGTGTTGAAAGGTCTTCGGTTTTTCCCAGGGCAGAAAACACCAAAAAGATTTTGTGTGTGTACAAGCTCATATTTATACCCCAGAGAAACAAGACGATTAAAGGCAAGAGAGTTCCTGCGGACGGGGAGCAAACAGAAAAAAAAAAAAAAAAAAATCATATCAGCTTTTCAAAAATGACAAAAAGTTTTGCATTTATTTAAAATATTCCTTAAGGGTGTGACAAAACTGCTTCGCATCAGCTCGCATGACATCACCCTGTTGTTGGTTATTTAACAATAACATGCCCGGTGGTGTTTTATTCCTTTTACAAATGAGCAGTTTTCCAACAATGCCCTACTTTAACTTTGTAAAGAAAGGTTTGTAGTAAGTTTTCATCTGCTTAGAGAAACAGTTCACGGTGGAACTTCAGCATGGGGGCGGACGCTCTTAATCTGGTATATGATCTGCTTTTCAGAGGACTTCATACAGATCATGGCATTAAATAAATAAATAACAGCGCTGTACAAACTTTCTTACTTTGCGTCGTCGCTCTGTGGGCGTTCTACCCATACTGGGGGTGTGCCTGATTTTGTAAGCAGAAGACAGCATGGTGGACGAAGAATAGCGGACCAACACCCTGCTTTATATCCAGGCAACCATATCCACCACTAATCATGTGATTACGAGTTCAAATAAACGTGTGGGGAGAACGGTGATTCAGTCTGAGGATCGTGATTCGACCCCAAAAGGTTATCATACGATCTTTTGGCCAGATCACCCACCCCCTACTTCAGCAAAACAATTACTGCTGTCCCTTACAGTTTCACTTACAGTCTCTCTTTCTTTCTCTCTTGAAGTTAAGAAGAAAAAAAATGCAGCTCGTCATGTGATCGAAAGGTTAAAGCAAGCCCTCCCTCCATTTGTTCACTAAACATCTGCTAACTTCACCATTTCAGCAATCCCAAGTTTATGTGGAGCATCTGCCAATGAATAATCTGTTACCATAGAAACAATAACTATGAAAACGAGTGCTCTGACACAACCCGGTGATTCCCCTCGCAACAAGCACTGTTACCAGATCTGCTGTCACAGAAAATTAATCAAGACCTTCTAACCAATCAGATTCAAGAATTCAACAGCAATGGGGTATATAAATCATTTTAACCCTTAATAGTGACTTCAGATAAGGAGTTTATGTTTTCTGGGCGGTTTGTTTATATGTTGGCCTGTAAGCATGATTGTACACAACCTACCGAACCCATATTCATTAAACCCGGTGGCAGGGTGCAGCATGGGCCTAGAAAGTACGCCTTAAATTTCGGAACAGATCCAAGTTATGGAGCAGATCCACGAATTTACTTTTGATTTTTCTAACACTACAAGCTACGGCATCTAACCTTCCGGGAAGTCTGCACTCAACAATGCCATACATCTTTAAATCTAGTAAATGGCAGTGAAGCTCAAGTGACAAAACAAAGCCAATGTAGAAACACGAGGACTCTACTGGAAATACATCCAATACACATAAAGTGGTTGCGGTTGCAGATTTGTTCGGAGGTTTGCGCTCTCCGAGTGCCCTTCTAGATAAGTACAGTTCATTAATCTACAAACTAGGTGTCATAAACTGACTGTTTAATCCGACACATTGGTTCACCATAGATAGAGCTTGATTAAAACATCAAAAACCTCATAGGTCGGGGTTGTCCAGTGTTATCCGGTGCGGGGGCAGGTTCTCTTTCCAGCCAAGCATGGGACGCACCTGATACCACCTGTTTAATCATCTGAGCTTGGCTTTCAATCGACTCACATTTGGCTTCTGCTGGGATGGAACAAAAATCTGCCCCCACACCAGCCCTTTCTCAATAACACTGGACACCCTCTGATCTGTCAGGTTTGTGAAGTTTTAATTAAGCTCTATCTATGGTGAACCAATACTTCAGATTAAACAGTGACTTTATGACACCTAGTTTGTAGATTAATGAACTGTACTTATCTAGAAGGGCACTCGGAGAGCGCAAACCTCTGAACAAATCTGCAATCACAACTTTAGGGATAAGACTGGACACCTCTGTCCTGGACCAACAGGAAGACGTTCCCTGTTCAGATGTCTGTATCACGGTTTAGTGTTAGACGGGTACACTGGTACACCCCTGACCCAGCTCAGTCTTTTCTCTCTCTCTCTCTCTCTCTCTCTCTCTCTCTCTGTGCTTTCATCTCACTCCTAAAGCACCTGAATCATACAGGACACATCAGTGGGTCACAATGAGGAAGGCTGTGAACCATCTGCAGTTGTGCTGGGGAAGTTTGCACGTGTGTTTAAAAATAAATAAATAAATAAATGAACAGACGAACAAACAAATAAATAAAATAATAAAATAAAATAAAATAAAAACCCACCACACACACACACACACACACACACACACACCAGAAATCTAGACAAACAGAGTGAACCAATCACTGTGCACTGTAACTGTAACTGTAACTGTAACTCATCAGCTAGGCGAGCTAGCACTGCTAACCACACTCAGTTTAATGTAAATCAATGAAAAGGTTAGCAAAACCAGGACAAAATTAACACAGCAGGTAAGCAACCTGGGTAGCTATAAAAGTATACTTTTTTTTAAATAAATAAATAACAGCACTTTAAGTCAGACCTTAGGATCTGTGAGTTTCCCTGAAGGCTTCTTAAACAAGGAAGTTCTGGCGGTGAAAAAATACTCCTCACAATCTTCTTCCAGACTGCTGTAACCACTGCTCATGGTGCTAGTCCACGTCATTTGAAGGGAAAAGTCCGATTTTCAAACTTTTGCCACATTAAAGGAAAAAAAAACAACAACACCCAAACAAAAGCAAACAAACAGTCCGTGTACTCGAGGTGAAGAATAAATCCTTCAGTCCATGTGGAGCTGTGATCCAGTGACGGAGCTGCAGTGAGTAACGTCCTCTCAGCGGAGCTCCGAGTAAACTACACAGCAATAAGTGACAGACAGGAACATAAACCAGAAATGCTCCGCCTCCTGTCTGTCTGCTGCCTACAAAACACGACTAGTTACTTATTTAAAACTGAACATTTGTGCCTCAAAGCAAGTTTCCGATAGACTTTACCCCCAGAACTTGTCCAACCAGCTCCTGTCTGTCTGTCTCTGTCTCTGTGTCCACACTCACACTGCTACAGGGCGGTACAGTAGGACACGCCCACCGGCTCCGTCCCAGACCGCCCCCTAGTGGGCATGTATGGGCATTACCTAGGGTATATAATGTATTATTTATTTGTCTTCTGCTGCTTAATCCTGTTCAGGGTTGCAGAGGGGGGTGGTTGGGAGGGGGCTGGTTGTGGAAGGGAGCTGGAGCCAATCCCAGCTGACTTCAGGCGAGAGGTGGGGTACACCCTGGGCAGGTCGCCAATCCACCGCAGGGTGACACACAGAGACAGACAACCATTCACACTCACATTCACACCTACGGCCAATTTAGATCAACCAATTAGTCTAATCCCCTCAGTGCATGTCTTTGGACTGTGGGAGGAAACCAAAGTACCCAGAGGAAACCCACGCATACACGGGGAGAACATGTAAGTTCCACCCAGAAAGGTGCTGAGGTCTACCCTGGGGATCAAACCCAGGACTTTCTTGCTGTAAGGTGACAGTGCTAACCACTTAGCCACCGTGCTGCCCACTCACTTATATTGGGATTACAGCGAGGTGGGGCTTCCTGCTTAATCTGAAGTTACATGGTAAATTTTAAGAACATACTGTATAAAAGAACATGGAATGGACTTTGGTTGGTGAGGGATGGGAACAGCACTCTTCATGTGGTTTAATGTTGTTTTAAGTAGTTCTTATACCTTAGCTATAGTATAGTAAATGTTATATGGGTTAATATAAAGATCATGGGATATTCACTATAGCTGAATTCTGTAAAACAACCAAAATAATAAAATACTTGTGTTTTGAGAAAAATTCAGATTTCTGTCACTGACACACTTCAATATCTTGGCTTTAACAAATCATAAATATATTTTTACATTGAAATATTTCATAAAACCATCACGCTATGTAAGGAGCCAGTTTATAAACAGAGCAGCAAACACAGCATCCTGCCTAAAGATGTCTCATTTCTGATAGGTAACTGTGCTTTATTTACAATTTCATTACATTTTTGAATAGTCACATGCCATAGCACGATAATAAAAGCCTAACTGATTCAGAAAATCTGTCGTTTTCAGACCTACACTATATATGGGGGGAAAAAGTCCAAAATTGAACAAGTGCCTGAAAATGGCAGAATGAATACCCTACATGAAAACCCCAGCATGCTTTGTAGGATGACCTTTACTTAAAATAAGCTCGGATGAGGAACTCACTGTAAATCACTACAGACTTGTATACAGCATGCTTGGACCAGTCTTTGTAGCCATGGTGACACTAATGAATGGACACGCTCAACCAGGTTTATTATCCTTCTGCTCTTTAAGGTCCAATAAACAAAGTCAGAGCCGACCGCTGGGCATCTCACCCTGGGGTGATAAGGAGAGAAACTTACATATGCAAGCTGGTGTTCCTGCAGCCCATGACAAATTACAAACCATGTTTATCCCTGTGGTTCTCAGGATGATTTTAGGTCTGGTTTGGAATCAGTTCCATGAGTAAACCGCTCATTTTTTGGGGGGTTAGCCACTGATGGCAGACTTCTCAAGAACTCAGTGGGAACCCCCATGTTTTTGATTCATATTAGGGGAAAGCTGTTGTAATATAAACGCATGATGGTTATCTTTTAAGATTAATGAATTGGACTGTGGGGCGGCACAGTAGTGTGGTTGTTAGCACTGTCACCTCAGAGCACGAAGGTCCTGGGTTCGATCCCCAGGGTCAACCTGGGTGCCTTTCTGTGTGGAATTTGCATGTTCTCCCCGTGGCTGTTACGATTTCCTCTGGGTACACCACAGTCCAAAGACACACACAGAGGAGATTAGGCTAACTGGCTACTCTAAATTGGCCGTAGGTGTGTGAATGTGAGTGTGAATGGTTGTCTGTCTCTGTGTGTCGCCCTGAGGTGGATTGGAGACCTGCCCAGGGTGTACCCTGCCTCTCGCCCGAAGTCAGCTGGGATTGGCTCCAGCTTCCTCCCGCGACCCTGAACAGGATTAAGCAGCAGAAGATGAGTGAGTGAGTGAAGTGGACTGCTCTGCAGAAAATAACATTGTCTTCACACCAAAGACTTTGTCTCTTGTTAGTTTACCGTAATGAAAACAAAATGGGAGAATTCACCCTCAGTGGGACACCAGTCCAGCAGAAAGCTATGTTATTATGATCTAAACGGCATTCCAGCTGTCTTTTATGCTTCTGAACAATAGCTCTTCACCAGCTATTTAAGATTCACAGTTTGTAATTGCTCAACACTGGTGGCTTCATTAAAGTGCAAAACCAAAACACATGACAAACACTGTATAACCTCAGAGTGACAATATAAATGAAATGTCGCAGTATACAAGGGTAAGGCTTGATATACACTATGTTATACGGGATGGCACTGATGGTTCAAGTTCGAGATAAACCACCAAGACACACTTTACCACAAATATCCAGTTATTAATGAGATTACATTATTAACCGTTCACTATCTAGTTACTAACATAACTCAACTCGGAATATGGCCCACAGTTTTTAGAACTGGTAATCATGAGGTTGTTCTTCCCAGGACACGTTATAGCACAGACCACCTACTGCTTATATGATCATTTGTCACATTCTGAATTCATGAATGTGTGAAAGTATAACAGCCCACCAACACACTGAAGCTGGATCCTCAAACAGTTAGCTATGCAGCAGGCAAACCTACAGGGTCAAACGCAGGCAACATCTGTAGTGGATAAGGGCCAAAGCTAACCATACTCTGCAAACAGCAGCTTTCAAGAGGTTTGTGGAAGGACAGGGCTTTTTAAAACCCAAGAGCATGAAGAAGACCTAAAAATAACACCGCAAAGAGAACAGCCAAAACCAAATCTGGCTTCAGCTTGTCCATGGTCCCTTATACTGTCCACTTAGACATTTGTATATCATTAACATTCCTTCCATTTTTAAATATAATCTGAGTATGGTATGTGGCATTACATATACTGTATTTCTTTTATATCAAAATGTATATAAAATGGACAAACAAATGTAAAATGGTCTAAAATGTGCCCTTCTTGCTTTAAATAAAATAATATAATAATTTAAATTTTAAAAAAAATAAGTGAAAGAAAAGTAGAAGCTCAAATATCAAGTGGGCAGGGTGCGTGTGAAAAGGATGTCTCACTCAGCCTCCTACGATTTCCCAGACGCTCCACCGGCTCTGCTGAAACAATAGGATCTGGGAAAGTGTGTGTGTGTGTGTGTGTGTGTGTGTGTGTGTGTGTGTGTGTGTGTATGTGTGAGAGTGAGAGAGAGTGAGAGAGAGTGAGAGAGAGAGAGAGAGAGAGAGATGAGTGTCCTGTGGCCACTAGTCTTTTCTGGCCTGGAGCCATGGCCTTCGTTACACATTGCCAACATTCCTTTGCTGGGAAGAGTGAATAATGGTATATAACTTCTCGACCATTCAGTGACTACGTACGTTTTATAGGATGTGTCATAAAGCCAAATCAAGTTCCTCAGTAGACTGTGGCAAAGAAAAGCCTGTTGACAGAGTGCTTTTAGCACAGATTTTGCACTTGTGTGGGATTGAGGTATGCTATTTGAATTCTGTGTTGTCTAAGGTAGAGAGATGAACTTTGATCAAATGTAATTAAACCCAAAGTTTTTCATCCTTCTCATCAGTTATTTTTGTTGTAGTTATATCATGGGCATTTCAAAGTAAAAAGCCTAACCCATGTCCTCACTTCAACTGATCCAGATACGTTAGACTGCCCACAGGAGTAGCACTTCCAGTACAATAGGAAACAAAGTAACGTGTCTCAGATGAGCAATATCCATTTCTTTGTTATTTTCCCCAGAGTTATACAACAACCCTGAGGTTTCAGTAATTCAAGAATACAAAACAGAAAGCATTATAGTGTTACTCTCCATCCTAATAGAATCATAATTCTGCAAACTCTTGCAATCACAATCCTTATTACAACTCTGAAATTGTCTTTCCACCTCACAATTTCACGGTACACATACAAATGACCGATCCTTCTGCCAAAGTAGAGCACATAATTATGATCATTAGATTTAAGGCTACAAGACAGCGTAGGGCACATACCGCATGTCATAAGATCAAGAGATTAAAGCTTTATTCATTAAAAAACCCCCAAAAAAACTGTAAGTAGAATATCTCCGCCGTGCCTGTGAACTCTCCCTGCACAGTGACCCTCATTCATTTTAAAAGCATTCATATATTTATCAGTCAAAGGATGCAGTGACAGTGAACTACAGATATACAGGCCCCCATCAACGTTCCTCTAAACATAAAATCACGGCTTGAAATCACAGTTCCTGCGGCCAAACCCTGAAGTTTCTGAAGACTAAATAGATCCAGACAGTCCCTGAAGACTAAATAGCAGGTAACTAACCACACAAAAGAAATGGAGTCTGGGACACGCTCCATCTTGTCTTTCGGTGGATCCACAGAGGATCAGTGGGCTTTTACAGCCTTTAAAAACTACCTGTCTAAGTCTCCGCTCTGTAATCAAAAGACTGTGTGATGTTCTGAAGACCACACCGTCTGCACATGGAGGAAGCAGAAACATACCTCTGTTTAGATCTTGGTTTTTAACCAGAAAAAAAGTGACGTGAAAGATTTCTTTCCAGTGCAGGTGCACTTTCAGATGGTTTCTATAAACACATGGATTCATTTGAACTGTACAGATTAAACACATGACTTCAGCCTTGGTTTGACTTTGAATGGAGAGGACGGATGAAGATTTAGGATAATAATGGATTGTGCTTGCAAATTTGACCGACGGGAAATAGGTTCCATGTTATGGAAGAAATTACGGCACTAGACAAAATTACGGTTATTTTGTAAAATCGCATTCCTTGCATACATTTAGAGATACGTCAACAACCTGGCCACCATTTTCAACTGAACTTTGAACAGTTTCACCCAAAGACAGTTTCCTTACATGCTTAATATATCACATAAAAACACCGTATCCTGGACAGAATGCACACCATTGCTCTGTGTCGACAACATACCATCATCCAACTGGCTGAAAATAGATCGATGGTCCCTCCCCTTCTGTTATGTATCCAAGATGGTGACCACTGAGCCTGAAAAGTGTGCAGAGGGCCCTGAAATGTGGTTACACCGCAAAAACTTCCCAACTCCAAGAAAATGCTGGCACGTATTTTGCTTTATGGTAGCTTCTTGTGCATGTTTATTGTCATGAGTCATCTTTTATACCTACAAAAGATTCACAGATTTTCCAATAGCATGCAAAAATAACAAAATACTGCACAAATGAATTGTATCTCTACAATCAGTTTAAAGAAAGCCCGATGACTCCAGTGCGCACAGTGAAAACACACAAAACAGCCCTGTGGTTTATGACATGAATACCTTAAAAACCCACAGTCCCTGTAGACGGAGGTCTGTGGTTACCTCTTTTGGGATATGTTTTATTGATGACCGAGTTAACTTTTCTTCAAGTCTTAAAGTAAGGAGGTAAATGAAAGGTGAACAATCTTAAATTCTACCACTTAGCACTTCTTAGGTTAACAGAACTTTTATTAAAATGAAGAGGTACAGGATAACATGCCCAAAGCCAAAACCTACTGCTGAGCTTTCTCCTTTCGGAGCTGAAACAGCTGAGCCAAGTGTGGTCAAAGCTGGAAGCAATTAAAAGCATTCCCTTCTGCACACGGTGTGACTGAAGTTATATTTTCCTGGGAAAGCAGTTTATTGCTGTTTGATCTACATGTAGCTACAGCAACACTCAGGTGTCTGCCTGTCAGGACTGTGTAGTTTCATTCATTTCACTTCTTCTCTCTTTGTTCAAGGACTGTCACAGTTCTATTATGTTCATTTAACTTGATGCAAAATCAATATGTGGAGACAAAACGGAGGAAAACTGTGCAGGATAACGGCACTGTATGTGAAAGAAGGAGGAAGTGCGTACAGCATGACGCACCACTGTGGATCATTTTGACAAGCAGACAAAAAGGCTGGATTAATCCTGAGGCTAGAGAGACAATCTGTGATGTAAAAATGAAGTCTTCCTGCTCATGCTTTTAAATACATGAGCACTGGAAAAATCATGTGGGCTCTGGGTGAGTTATGGACAAGGCTCTGACCTCCAGTGAAGTGAAGGGATAAACGTATAGAGGGCTGCCTGAGAGGGGAGTGGCAAATTAAAGATGAATAATTAGTATTCCTTATGGAAAAATGTGAATGTGTAACTTTCCCAACACTGACCAATCCAAAAAACGTACAGAATCAGTAGATCTTGAAAAAGGTAATGAACAGGAATGGAGTTTTACTTTAACCCTTTATTATGTGGTCTCCCATGCTAAATAAATGTTCCTTCAAATGTTACGTGGTTTATATATACAGGTAGCTCCCTGAGTTACGATGGCCTAACGAACGATTTTTCGAAAGTTACAATGACGACTGCAATACGCTAAAAATTGTGAAATATTTAGAAAATATTTAAAGTTCGTGGGCAGGCATCGCTGGCAGGCCAATGTACCAGCGTATGACATACACTGATGTTCAGACGACGTCCGGAAGTACACTGACGACACCCGGAAGTACGCAGACGACACCCGGAAGTACACAGACGACACCTGGAAGTACATGGACGATGCTTGGATCACTCACCCCACGTGATGCCTCACTCTCTCCCACAACTCACAGCGTTACCTTGTGTATTGGTGTACTGTACAGTGCATTACCGTGGTTTTTTTGTGCGCTTGAAGAGCTAATTTTAACTCAAAAACATGTCTTCTACAGGAAAAGACTCCTGGGGAGACTAGGCTAAGCTAGGCTAAGATACCTAAGCTAGGCTAAGTGGTTCAACACAGTGGTTCGACATACAATATTTTTGACTTACAATGGGTGTGGCGGAACACATCTCCATCGTAACTTGAGGACTATCTGTGTG
>JAQMCW010000004.1:9449278-9465758 GCA_030068335.1 Chrysichthys cranchii
CAATATGTCTGTAGTGGGTATGATGAGAGTGCAATATGTCTGTAGTAGGTATGATGAGAGTGCAATATGTCTGTAGTAGGTATGATGAGAGTGCAATATGTCTGTAGTGGGTATGATGAGAGTGCTACTTGGTATTAAGCGTTTCCTGTTTTTGAAAACGCTTACTGACCACAGTTCCACCCTCTTGTTTTCTGTGAAAAATCGGAAACCTAGCTCATTTCCCTTTAAGTGTACTTTTTCATTTTGTGGAAGGAGAAGTTTCTTCTGATAACTTCTTTACTTGAAAAACAGGAACGTGCAGGTCTCTGCTGGCTTTCATAACACTGCAGCAAAGAGTCAAAAATTATAAATGGTATGACTAGGCCAGAGATCCCAACGCGTCTCCTTCTGTATTTCCTCTCAGTGGAATGCCCCAGTGGCTTTTTAACCCTGTGTATGATATATCAGTCAACTGATTGAATTGGGCAATATTTTATGTATTTATTTTTGACACTGGAATAAATAAAGCATTGACGTTGTTTCTTCACATATCTCTTAAAACATATTTATGAAGATGATGCTATTATGAACAACAGCCAAAAATGCTGAGGGCACTTCTTGACATTCATACTCATAACTGTCCTATGATAAGGCAAAACCTTGGGTAGTTGTGTATAAGCATACTTTACATTTTCATCTGCTTGACAGTTCAGTGACATAAGACTTCAGGATTCACCAGGATAACATAAACTTAAGAACTGCTGTAACCATAAAGTTTATTGCGCTCATCCCAGGACTCTTATTCACAATGTGACCATACTGAGCATCCTTTCAACATACTTAGTACTCTGAATTTCCTCTTAGACTTGTAAAATTATATCCACTGATATTACTGTTTATAGGAATGGTTAGCTCCTTTCAATCGCATTAGTGAAAAAAGTTTCATGTCCTCCACACTATACTATATACAACTGAGGTCAGAAGTTTACATACCGTTATCAGGGTCATGAATGAATATCACGGCAATACTGAGCTTTCAATTATTTTTTTGCAGCAATTAGAAAGAATGATTGTACAACACACTTCTCTCATTAAAAAAACAAGAATTCACCTCACAAGTTTCAATTTATTTTGAGTTTTCTGAAATCAACACGGGGCAAAATTATACACGCTGGGTCAAAAACACATACAGCTGCTTAGATTAATTCATGGGTGTTGAAAGCTCTACATTTTCCGAAAGCCAAGGTCTCTTCGCTTCCTTCTAATGATCATGATTGTCTACAACTTCTCTGTGCACAACAAAAAAGGGTTTGTTTGACAGCATTTACTGGACTGACCAACACACAGTACAGTGGGAAACCCCAGGGAGCTCAATGCAGATCTGAGAAAGAGGATTGCAGGCTTACACAAGTCAGGAATGAGCCATTTCTAAACAAATTCAGATTCCAAGAAGATCAGTTCACACAAGTGTACACAAGCACAAGATAATGGAAGGTGTAGGTACTTTGCCTAGAACTGGAAGAAACCCCATACTATCAGGAGCAACCCAGGAACCACCAAGGCACAGGCCTGTCATGAACTGGAAGCTGCTGGAGCACCAGTGCCACTGTCTACAGTCAAGGCTGCTGTCCAAGAAGGAAGCTCCTGCTCCAAAATTGACACCCTCGAGTTTGAGTAAGGTTGTAGCTGACCACATGGCTAAAGAAAAAGCCTTCTTGAGAAATATTTGGCCAGAAGATTGTTCGGAGGAGTAAAGGTGAGGCATTGAACCCCTATAACATCACACCAACTGTTTAGCAGGGTAGTGTCCTGCCAAAAAGAATGGTCTACCAAAAGCTCAAGGTGAAACTTGATACGGGGCATTCTCCTTAGGTGCGTTGTATGAATCTGTATATGTAATTTTGATCCTTTGATGATTTCAGAAAACCTAAAATAAAACTTGTGCATTCAGTTTTGTTTGTTTTTTCTATTAAAGAGTTATGCTGTACAAATATTCTTCCTCAGAAAAAGAACAGTTCAAAAAAATCATTGAAAGCTCAATATTGCCATGACTTTCATGTTCTACCCTCAACTGTAGTGCACTAAATGTGAAAACAGCTGATTCAGCCTGACAGAATGAATCTTACCATGTTGCAGGATGAAGCTCACGACGTCAATGTGGCCATTCTGAGAGGCAAGGTGTAGAGCAGAGCGACCTCCTGCGTCCCTAACCAACAAGCTGAGACCGCTACTGCATGAGCTAGACAACTGAGAGAGAGAAAAGAGGATTGAAATGAAGGGGAAGGAATAATGACAGAAGAATCTTATTGTATTAGATTGTATTGTATTAGACATTCTTATGAAAAAAAGAAAACAGGACAGATATGGCGACATATGTATACAGACATCTCAAAAGTAAATAGACACCCCTCATTATGTTTTATGTATCCGGACACCACATGGTGCTTCAAACATGTTAATATATTATTTTTCACTTGAGATTACAGTACAGGTAGTCCTCAATTTACGATGGAGATGCGTTCGGCCACACCCATCGTAAATCGAAAATATCGTAAGTCTGTTGTGTTGTTTTAGTTTGAAAGAATATAGTTGTGTGTGTGTGTATATATATATATATATATATATATACATGTTATGTTATTAATTGAAGTTCAGTTGTTTTAATATTTATTTTGTAGAGTTTTGTATCATGTTCCACATTGCCACGAGCTCTTGGTGTGCTCTGTTTTGCTAACAGGGAGACCGATATTTTATGCTGTGGAGCAAGTTAACATTTAAGCGAGATTTCATTTAAATCACATTTCGTTCAAAAGAGAGAGTTTGTCAGAGAATTTCAAACCTGATGTGGGCTGCAGCACTGTGTCTCTGTCTCTGAACTCCGTCCAGCTGTGACACCCCGCTACACAAATACTGAGCCCCGCAGTAATGCACTGTACAGTACACCAATATATAAGGTAACTCTGCGAGTTGTGTGGGAGAGTGAGGCATCACGCGAGGCGAGTGATCCAAGCATCGAACGCGCACTTCCAGGTGTTGACCGTGTACTTCCGGGAGTCATCTGAACATCCGCGTATGTCATACATTGTTATGCCAGCCCATGAATTTTAAATATTTTCTAAATATTTTACAATTTTTTAGTGGACCACAATCGTCATCGTAACTTCGAAAAATCGTAAGTCGGGCCATCGTAACTTGGGGAGCACCTGTATACTAATGGTTTATATCAACTTGCCATGCGAAGAAAACCAGAAGCAAAAGAGTTGTGTGATTTTCAGTATGAGGGTGGATTTAGCCAACGTATGATTGCACAAAACCTTGGGCTTCCTCTTGCCACAGAAAACAGAGTGATTGTACAATTCAAATACAAAGGAAAGGAATCAACAGCATCCTGCTCAGGTAAACCTGAGCCCTCTAACAGGTGTCTTCAGACTGTCAAGCAGATTGTTGAAAAAAATCCCCGTTGTAAGGCCACTGATGTTGCAGAGCGACTCCAAGTGAGTCAGAGTACTTCTGTGAGGGATCTTCATCAACTAGGAGGAAGTTAATAGTCACACATTCCTTAATCACACTCACCTGTCTCTCATCATGCCATGTAAGCAATACTCACTGTCAGGCTTTTGTTGTAGTCATCAAGTGTGCCACATTCTCGTTTACAGTCTGTATGTTTCTTGACTTGTGTCCATAGTTCATGTTAATGGTTCTTGTTTTTGCTGTTTTGTTTAGGTTGTAGTTTACACATTGTATTATCTGAACTTGCACCTGCCTCCAGCACCAGTTCCTGACAATGCGCTTTATTTAATTCCACAAACAGTAAATGTGGAACCCTCTTAAAAGCCTGTGTAATAGGACTCGACGGGTTTTAATTACTTCTAACGTGCAGGACTGCTCTGAAAATAAGACACTTAAGCCTGTACATCTTTCCTGATTATTAATCATATAAATAATTATTAAATGCATGCAGAAAATTTCAAAGTTAATTTCTATTCAGACTGGACTTAGGACTGTACAAAGACATTTATATTTATCTGATTAATCACATTTATATGATATGATATGGGTGATTTTTTGTAAATCATTGTGTAATTATTATATAATTAAAGTATAAGCTGTATTCAAATGATTGGTGTGACACATGACATGACAAACACACAGATTTTTTGCACAGTCATTCACAACATGCGTGTTTGGCAGAAACCAGTTTCAGTTTCATTTCAGCATTCTGTTAAACAGCTTACCAAGGGCAGGTCACCTGAGCTGGCTGCATTCAGCAAAGCTATAACATACAAAACAACACAGAGGAAAGAGTTACTCAGTTTCCATGTCGAGAGTAGTCATACGGTCAAGTTTCAAAATCAACTGTTAAATGCCACCAAAGTGTGAAAGAACATGTGGTCAGATGACACTAAAATCAAGGTTCTCAGTCATAAAATGCATTGCCATGTTTGGTGAAAAAAATAAAATGGATACAAGGAAAAGCATCTAATAACATCAAATTGTTGTTGGATCACTGATCCACCCATTCATCCATTATCTATAACACTTATTCCTTAATGGTCGCAGGGAAGCTGGAGTCAATCCCATCTGACCCTGGGCAGGTTGCCAATCTATCTCAGGGCTGGATCATCGATGTTTCACTAAACATTTATTGTGGTGGTGGCAATAATTTTAGGGGGAAAATGACAGTAACAAAAATAAAAATTTTAATTTAGTTTATTTATTAATTTCTGTTTTTGTAAGGCGAGTCTATACATAAACACTCATTACAGAGTTTTTTCGGTAAACTCCTCACTTCTTAGTCATATGGAACTTCTGGAAGCTTTAGGCCCTAAACACTATGAAGAGTTTACGGGAAAAATCCCGTAAAACGTGTGTGATAATCACCACTGTATGAGTAATTACAACCGTCATCTGCAGTGGAGCTTGAAAGACAAGATTGTTAGGTCATAAAAATGATTGAACTTATATTGTACTTTGTTCCTCGGTTAATTATAACAACAATCTTCCATTTAGATTATAAACTAAGTTTGGACTTATGATCTACCTTGTTTGTCTGTTAATCTGCGGTTTAGTTTGTATAACAAGCTTGCAGTTCTACTGTACCTTGTTCTTCTGCTGTCAGTGAAACCCTGCAAAGAGCAATAAGGTGCATAATCAGAAGCAGAGCCTGGTCCCATACGTCAATTAACTTTAGTAAAAGATGTACATATGGACATTATCCTGTGTTTAACAGCTCTGATACAAGGGTAGACAAACCATAAACTCATTATCTAGCCAAGCAGGCAAGAGAAAGCCCCAGTGTGCTTTCCCTAGTCTCATGTTATGCTTGGCCAGAAGTCCAATTAGTACAATCTAGACTAAAAAAGCAGCAAACAATGTAATGAAACTCAAAAGCATGACAAGCAAATTATGTGCATTAATCAGACTAAGGAGAACAAGTGAGTATTTGAAATCCCTGGGAGGAGTGATTTTGTGGATCTTTAACCTCTCCTGATGTTTCTCCTGGTGCCCATGGCAAAAGGTCTGAAAGCCAACACTTCCGCTATGTGCTGTGGTGTTGACTTGTTGCACGCAACTTCCCTGTCATTTGAGCCTGGCTAATGTGTTCATTTTCACTTAATGAAAAGTTTAAAAGTGAATTGACTGCATGGTATGCTAGCATTAGAGTTACATAACAGAGCAGTTTTTACGCTGCACTGCACATCTGTCTCTGTTTCCGCATTGCTTTGTATTCATAAGTCTGGAAATATATGGCTGGTAAAAACAGTTCCTACTAGAAGCCAAACCATCTGCACAATGCAGCAGGTGGCAGGATTCATTAATGTTTAAACAAATTTATAAATGAAAAGTTTATTTAGTATAAGTCCGCTTGTTGGATGACTGAAGTTAAATTACACGTTAGTGACTGTTATTCAATAAAGTTTCTGGACACTGACCATTATGTGCTTTATGTGCTTCTTGAATGTCATTCCGGGTTTAGTCTGTTTTTGCTGTAATAATAACCTCTACTCTTCTGGAAAGACTTTCTAGAAAATTTTTGCCCATTCAGTCACATGAATATTTATGATGTTGAGCACTGTTGGTTGAGGAGGACTGGGTGCAGTCAAAGTTGCAGTTCCTCCCAAAGGTGTTGTGTGGGGTCAGGTCAAGGCTCTGTGTAGGCCACTTGAATTCTTCAACATCAACGTTGGAGAAACATGTCTTCGCGTCTTCATGAAACTCACTTTGTATGCAGGGGCATAGTCAAAATGCAACAATGTTTAGGCTTGACGCTTTTGTCCCAGTGAAGAGAAATCTTAAACCTAAACCCTACAAAGCCTTCCAGTACAATTGTGTAACTTTTGTTGCAACTTTGTTCCATCTTGTGACTTTGTTGCAACTGTTTGCAAAAGAACCACATATGGGTGTGACCGTCAGGTGTCTGCAAACCTTTGGCCATATAGGTTTATCAACAGCCTACTGAGCCCGCTTGTTCATCAGGAACTTGGAATAAAGAAAACAAAACAAAAACCTGGACATCTACTCTGCCTGGGCTACTGAGTTGTCCTCCACTGTGTTATGAGGATATTTGATGACATTCTCACCCTGAGCTGGGTTCCACCACCACATCTGGCATTTCAGGGACTCTGGCCTGGCTTACTGCTGGTGCCTCATGGTCCAGGATGAACAACTCATCCTGACAGATTTCTGTCACAAAATGCAAATGTTCCTACATCCGCATACACACACAAATGAACACACACACACACATACACAAACAAAACATATGAACTGGAAAACACATGACTATTAGCTCTAGTGACTAAACATAACTCACTATCAATTAAAAACCTACCTGAGCCTTATCTATACGGTAGAAGCGGTCAACTGATGTGGCTAAAAAAAGAAAACATTGTTGGCATGTTTTACTGTTATCATCATGTATTTGAATAGTGAAAGACAGAAACTCCCTAAGAGTCATCAACTATGACTTACAGTCTAAGAAACTCCAGTTAGTGGAAAGTCTGTGTGAAGACGCTCTGCTCTCATCCTGGGAAAGATTGGATTTGGGGGGGGACACATTAAACAAATGTTTAAAATAGCAAATCCAGCAGATTATTTGAAAATTTCTAAAACGTTACTAATAGTAGTACTAAAACTATATTTAATTCAGTGACTTAACATTGCATTGTTTATTGACAAGCATAACTGACATTAAAAAAAAACCCACATACACACACATCTTTGTGCAGTCCTCTATGCTAGGGACTAAGAGTATGATCCAGCTAAAAGCCTAATGAAGGAGGATAGCACGTTTGTTTGTTTCATTTACAAGTACTGTACTGTGTTGTGTGCTGTGTTGTACATGTGCTTGGTGGAGAACTAGATCTATGTGCCATTCCCATGAACAATAATTTCTCATCCCAAGACACCAGACATTGACTTTTTGTATAGTTGTGTATTTTAAGCATGTACTTACAGAGGGGCATACACACTTCAACAGGGGTAGACTATGCCCATTTTTTAAAAGTCCAAATTGAATTATGGCCTCACTGTGAAGATACGTGCGGAGACGTGTATACAGTAATACAGCTTTTATGCAGATATTTTTCCTGTTGAAGTGTGTATACATCTTTTGGGCCCCTCTGTATATTAACAGAATTCAGTAACTGCTCTTTGACTTAACAAGTGACACCATCACAAGTGTGTTTCATGTGGACAGAGTTTCTAGTATTTTCCCTCTACAGGACAACGTTTGGAAATGAATGTTCATAATAACTGCTCAGACACTGCAGATGCAATAAATGTAATAAACCACATGATATATGACAACACTTCACATGATACAGTTGCATCACTAGTGACTCACGGAACATTTCAGTGCATGTACCTGATAGTGCACTCTTTGACCAGCAGAGGGCGTCTGATGCAGATCCTATAAATGCAGGCATTACAGGTAAAGGTTAATAGTGTTAAAGGCAAAACATGCAGGACACAATTAATTATGAGACACCTAATGTCAGTGTAGCTCACGTGTGTCCAGAGCTGAAAGAGGACAGCTGGCAGGACTCAGTGACTGGATTAGTAGATTAGAAGCTGTAAGGCTTGATGTTATGTATGAGGTTCATTTGTGTACATTTATCCATCAGATTTCATGAATCAGGAACTGCTGATACAACAAGCCTGGCTTTTGTAATATCAGAAAAGGCGTTGATATATGAATGATTCCTCTAAGATGGTGTGAACATCCTGACTTATATCAGAACCTGCATGTAATTCATCTAGCTAAAATGAAGTGGGTCAGATAAGTTAGCAGCTAGCACAAAAAGGCCAATTGCTGGGATACTGCTGTCTAATATACATCTGGCCTAAAATCACATTTAGTTACTGGGTAATCAATATTTATTTCTTTATTTTTATCAACAAAATTACATAGAAAAGCTTTCTTTTTTTCTAAGATAGCTTCTTACTTAGCTAGCTAGCTATCACTGCATGCTAATTTAGGTCGGACACTTGCCTTTTCTATAACAGTGGTTTTCAGTTTCAGTTTTGTAGGTACAAAAACGCTGCCAAATCCTGTCTTTTCATTTTAGATTCATTTTTATTTAATTTTCGCTTCAAATTCCCGATTATATCAGCTCTGACAAATTATTACAAGAACAAAATCTCCTATGGACCACAATGAAGACTTTGAAGTGTGTGTATCTGAATGGTTTGTATTTGAGTGTTTTTGAGTGAAGAAAGTGTTTATCAACAGACATAGAAGATAGAGCATTCAAAGGGATGTGACGACTGCACTAGTCAAGAATATGAACATTTATGAATACAATTAAAAATCTAATGTGAGCTCATGGTAGCTAGCTGGATATTAAAATCTGTGAAAGTACATGTGTATGCTTGGCACTCTGAGGAATCCCTATTACATAATGTTCAGGAAACAGGCTTTCCTGAACTCAAATACAGTTGAAACTCTCATTACTGAGCCAATTGGGGGAGAGGTTGTCCGCTGACTTGAATAGTTCGATGATGTGAAGTGTTTTAGTGTGGGGGGTTAAAATAATGGAAATCCAAAGAAAAACACCACTAAGGTCCATAAAAGTGCTACCCAAGTACTGTACACATGACAAGCAGCATAACCACCAACATAAACAGGGAAGTACATTGAGAAAACATTGAGGTGAAAAACACCAAATAATCGCGAAAAAACAGTATAGCTTCACAACGACCACAGCTCAACCGACGCTTGTAAGCAACTAGTAGCACGCCTAGCGGACAATTGGTGAACTACTGGACTCAGTTCGCAAGAACCGGGATTTTAAACTTTCGTACCGGACATTCTGGCTAACGGATTATGTATTTAGACCAGCAGATTTTGTCTGTTGCATCCGATATCTGTTAATGTGGTGTCCATAGATGAGAGGTTCAACTGTATGTCTCTAAACTTGCACATACCTCAATCACAAGTTACAGTATTTCAAAATCTGTTTACCCCCAAAAGTGAAAAGGAGAAAATTGAATTTGGAGATGTGGATATTTTGACAGCTGGTATCTGATATTGTTCATTTTACCATGATATGTAGTTATGCAACAACTTGATCAAAACTTAACGTTCACAGTATGAGGAAACCACACTTTGCTAGCAAGATTTTAGACATCTTTACACAGATTAATTGCATTTACCAATCTATTTGTTAAACTGGCATCTTATATAATGTAATCTTCACAGGCCTACATGACATGTCGATCTCATTTACATGCCGCTCTCTTTTCCATATATGGGCAGAGGAACACACCCACACAACCTCTGTGGTCTGCATAGTGCCCACTGAAGTAGCATCTCACAACAAATACACGAGTTGTATTTGTAATTTTTGACTGAAAATTTGTGGTAAAATATTATATTTGTTCCTAGTGGACTGGGAGTCATCGCAATGGTGAAACATAACCTGACATACTAACACACATTTTGTTTTCAGTACTGGTTACTTCCTTTTGATTCATATATCTATTCAGAATTCTTAAATACAGGTATGAAGCTCTCCTGTTAAAGTATATCAACTGAGAATGATAATAACTGTTAATTTACAGGCAGTGGAACATCATCCTAATTGTAGCTTTTGTTCAGTTTTCTCTGCCAAGAGAGTCTAGTAATTACTGCATGTCTTTGTTGATAGTGAGTTTGCCTTATAATGAGGCGAGCTAAAGTGCCTCAGAGGACACGCTGCCCTAGTATTCATCAGCACTGAAGGCAGGACAGCTGCTCTGGATGAGGATACACCCTCTGTGGAGAAAGATTCTCACCTCCTGCAGTCTGTCAATGTAGAGTCGACAAGTTTCTAGGTCACAGTCTCCTCTCACCACCACAATGCCAACAGGGGTCGCTGTGCCCACACGTGTACCCACACACGCGCGCACACACACACACAGAGAGAGAGAGAGAGAGAGAGAGTTAGAGCTGGTATTAGTTAATGCTGTGTAGTTGGGTCCATAACTATTTGGACAGTGACACAATTTTAATACATTTGGCTCTATACACCATCACAGTGAATTTGAAAGGAAGCAATTAAGATGTGACTGAAGTATTAAATATTCAGCTTCAGTTCAATGACTGCCTGAAGTCTGGAACCCATGGACATCACCATGTGCTTTGTTTCCAGGCTTCAGATGCTTTGCCAGGCCTTTACTGCAGCCGCTTTTTGTTGCTGTTTGTTTATGGGTCTTTTTGTCTTCGGTAAGTTAAAAAGCATGCTCAGTTGAGTTGAGGTCAAGTGATGGACTTAGCCACTGAAGAACATTCCATTTCTTTGCCTAAAGAAGCTCTCAGGTTGCTTTCATGGTATGTTTTGGGTCATTATTCATGTGTTTAGCAGCTTTTGACTAAATCTGAGCAGAAAGTGTAACTTTACACAATTCAGAATCCAGCCTTTCAATTCTATCAACAGCATTCATGAGTCTTTCCTTTCCTTCTCCATACCTCTTCTCTACCCATGGATCTGGTACAAGTTAATCTTGATTTCATCTGTCCAAAGAATCTTGTTCCAGAACTGAGAAGCTTTTCAGATGTTTTCTAGCAAAGTCTAATCTAGCCTTTCTGTCCTTGGGTGTTACCATTGGTTTGCACCTTAAGGTAAACCCTCTATATTTACGTTCAGGAAAGTGTCTCTTAATTGGAGACTATGACAATGATAAGCCTATGACAATCTCCTTAAGAGTGTTGTGACTTGGCTAGATTTTGTGAAGGGGTGTTTCATCACCAAGGAAAGAATTTTGTGATCATCCACTTTAGTTGTCTTCTTTAGTTGTCTTTCTTCAAGGCATTTAAGAAAAATATTACATTATAGGAATTATAGCCAATTCTTCCATCACAACACACCTGGAATCAACTCCAGATTTTTCATCTATTTAATTTGTCATGCGATAATGAGGAAACAGGCCACGCCTAACCCTGACACTGCTTAAAAGTCAATTGTCCAGTTACTTTGTGAAAATAGTGACTGTAAAAATGGCTATAATTCCTAAATGGTTAATGCAGTATTTTTGTTAAAGCCCTTGAATTATAGTTGAAAGTCTACACTTCACTTCTTAACAGCTTGATTTCAAATCCAATGTGATGGTACTGTACATCTTAGTGGCCCAATGTTATACTTCACTATTAGTCCCGGAACATTAAATTTATTTAATTTGCATCATATTCAGGATATTTTCCATGACTGAAACACTAATCATTTTTTTCAAGATATATGAGAATGACATTCAATGTAGCCATTGTTAAATATTTGCTTACTTCAGAATATCTAAAATCGTCATTCACATATCCCTCTTGAACTGCTCTGTTAGCAGGCAGTGAGTGGGGAAATAATATGTACACACTCACAGACTTCTCGCAGTCGCTCCTTGTCCAATTGCAAGCTTTCATATTCGTGCCGGCCGATGCGATTGACGCGCAGTCTTAGGCGTTCGGGCACCGTATGAGGGCTGCACAGAGAGCACACACACATAAACAAAAAAATAATGTGTATCGACAAATATTCTGGTGAAGAAAGCAAATAATAAAAAAAACTTTCCTGTTTTCCCCTCCCTGTTTCTTCACTTCATTTAGTGATTTAGCCATAGCCACTCTAAAACTAGGTTCAATAGGTACAATAAACAGAGGTTTTTTGTAATAATAATATTGGAAAAATGTTTCATTTTATTACATGGCTCGTTTGAATACTTGATTCTGATTGGTCAATTATGGCACGCCACTGTCTGTTATTTCAATATAACATTCCATTGCTATGGACCATGTCATTAGTTGAAGCAAAAAATTCATTTAAATAAACATTTTGTGTCAGATTATTGATTTAATAATATTAATCAATATTAATTCATATTTTGTGTCAAATTATTGATTTCTTTAATAAGTAGCCATGTAATAAGTCAGATCATGTACAGCGAGCCAGTCTGTATTGCAAAATAATGAGGGGGATTAAAGACCCGTTCTCTTTGTCTCAGGGTCCTGCTTTACCCTGTCGGGGCTTATTTTGCAATAATGACTGGCTGGATGTACATTATCCCTTACTATAATGACATCTGCCCCTGCTATAAAAATGTTTATCCAGTTATACAAGCACAAATAATGTGCAAATTAAGGTCCAAAATGCAGAAATAATACTCAGAAGGTGTAAACCAATAGCTGTGTTATAATGAACACAACTTTTTTAATTATTTATTTATTTTAACACTACTAACACTAACCACTTCTCTTGGATAAAGGGGAAGTAATTTAAATAGCATGACTCGAGAAAAAAAAAAAAGAGACTCATAAAAAGAGAAACTCTTTTGGCTTATGTAGGTATGAAAACTGAGGATACTGTTAAAACTAAACTATTAGCGATATTAAAAATAAAAAAGCAGCATAAATGGCAAGTCTCTGACAAACGCCTGTTTCATAATCACACAAAACACACAACACTAAATAATACTGAATAGCTGAGTGGAATGTACATTAACACAAGCACACACAACACATGCTGTATGCTGTATTTTCTAGCCTCTTTTTTCATAATTTTTTGTCACATACATGTTGCTGTAGTTTAGCACTGAACAAAACCCTTTTTGGAGAATTGTTTTCTAACAATAAAGCTCAATTCTATTGGCAAGCTAAAGGCATGTCACTTTGCCATTGAGGACTTCACACACACACACACACACACACACACACACACACACACACACACACACACACACACACATACAAAATCTGTAAAAAAAATATTTATTTGACATACTTTTTTTATTGCGTATTTCAGCAGATTTCAATAGATTTCAACAGAAATTACTTTCATAGTTTGTTTATTAAAACTGTACATCTCAGTACAAGCATATCAGTGGTTTAGATTTCGCTACAATTTTGTAACTTCTTCTTGCCGCTTCCTAAATATTACCAAGACTGTTATTTCACTTCCCGTGTCAGAAATAAACTAAATGCTGGATGGAGCAGCACTTGTACTACAACAACATTTAAACCTGGCATATTTTCATTAGGCTAATTCAAAAAGTATACCATTGCACTATAAGTTGCAGCAGCTGTTAAGGTGTGAAATAGTTATATATAAATACGTTGATGGTTAGTCTGGAAAATACATGCTACAGAAAAACTTCACAAATGAATATGTGAAGCTTGTGTGTGCAGTTTGTGCAGTCACACAAACAAGCCTCCTTCCACCCTCACACACACTGGTGCACACACAAATACACACACACACACACACACACTCACACACTCTCTGCATGGCTGAGGAGTGTGAGGCGGGTGTGTGAGCATGTGTGCAGTGAGGACCAGAGAAATACTTACACCGAGAAGGAGTCAGGGGGAGCAGAGAGGCGGCGCAGATCTGCTGCGCACACTTTCTGAATGCTGCACCAGCACAGGCAACACAGGAGCAAGCGAGAGAGAGAGAGAGGGCGGGAGAGAGAGTGAGAAAGAGAGAGCAAGAGAGAGAGAGAGAGAGAGAGAGCGAGGCAAGGGGAAGATGTGACACAAACATGGATAAAGAGCTCAGTTTAGTTATTAGCAAGGAAAGTGAGGTGCAGAATTAAAGACAGGTTAGAACGCAGCAGAGAAAGAAACACTGCAGCGTGAAGGAGTGAAGAAAGGGACAGAGATCAGTGCGGTTCAGAGAGCTCTTCACACAGGACACACAGATGCAGGGAAGGGAGCTTAAACCAGGGTATAAGCGTAAACAGCAGGCAAAATCACACAGGTTAGTTACACAACCAGAACCAGCCACTCGAGTGTTCAGAATCATGTGCATATGTTCGTGTGTCAGGTGAATGTTCTCCCAGTACAATATTTGTAGCAGTGCTGTAGAAATAAATTTCAGTAATATTCACATTTTCATCATATTAATGCATTCCAGAAAAAAACAGAAAAGAAAAAAAACATATTCCACTTTTGCTTACCGAACAAAACTGTAACCAAACAAGACCCATGTATAGAAAAAGGAGCCGGAATAAATTGAAATAAAGGACTATGCATTATTAATGGAATACTTAATTTTTTTATGTTTCTTTAACATATACATTCTTATTACACTCTTACTGTATAAGAGTAGCATGCTTCTTCTATGTCTGAAACTCAAGTGGTGTTCTCCTAGGCACACAGTGAGATACATACAGTTCTATGTAGTACTTTAAAAAGTACTTCTGCTTAACTTGCGTTGTTCTATGTAAAACCCTATAACACAGGGTTCACTTGCAGCAAAGGTGTATATTTAGAAGAAACGGTTTCTTAACGTTTTTTGGATGATTAATGTCTAAAGAGGTTCTACATGGAACATGTTGTGAAAGGAAAACTTTCTGATCTAGGCTTCCAAATAAAAGATTTTACAGATTCACAAGAAGGACCAGATGAAAATTTCACTTTATTTTATGGTGCTAGGATTAAGCCTTTGTTCCTTATAGTGTAGTCTACAGAGTGAGATTTTCTGTTTTGAATACTGGGGCAAACTCACTCCTGATAGTGTGTCTTGAAGGTGCCAATCATTTTGAAAGACTGTTTTAGCAGTGAGCTATCTGAACATTTTTCACTAGCTGGCTCAGCTAGTTTATACACAAACTTGACAATGATGCAAAATCATGAATCTGTTTTAAAAAACGTGTGTCATTAGAATAAAATAAATTAAATAATATACATTAATATATGTTTTCTTTGGTATAACATAGATACATAATGCAATGCATGCAGTTCCATATAGTACCTTGAAGACTTTCAGGGGGAAACAGCAAAAGCCTTCTACGTAGAATCCTCTAACATTGTTCCCCTTTCAGAAAAGGTTTGAATTACAAAACCCATATAATGCTCAATGCCATGAGGGGCCCTGTTTTCTAAGAGTGTGTCTTCTGCCTATGGTATTCCCAATGTATGTGAACAGTGAACAGGATGCCATGTGAAATTTTGCTTAATTGTGTCAACAAGAAAACACTTATGTGTATAAACAAATGATTCACGTTCATCTTTAAAGTTTATGATAGAATTATGATGTTGCTCCCATGTTATTTTCTTCGCTTACGAGCAACAGGAACATGCCATTGAATGCTAAAGCTTTAATGAACTGTATTTTTAAAGGAAGTTGGCAGCCCTATTGTGTGTGTGTGTGTTTCTCACTCATTGAGCAGTGGAACAGATGTGCGTCTCTTGCTCTTCTGCACCATGTTGGCTTGGTTACGGAGCGAGATACGGAGCGTGGATGGGGCTAGGCGACATGGTTCTCCATCTACCTGCACGGGAACTGTTTTGTAGGTGGTGAGAATGACTTCTCTGCACTGATGTAGTCGCTCACCGTGACCTCCGACCTGCAGCGCCGCCTGGAGCACCGGAGGATAAATTATTACACAATCCTGCAATATTCAGCAAGACATGTCCAGTTTTTCATAACACATAGCACATAAAGTAGTCACTCACCAGGGAGGCCATAGTAAATCCGATGACCTCAATACAGCCGTCATCATGTCGCTGAGGTTCGAAGTCTCTGTGGTCGCCTGTGTTACCCCAGGGCATGGTCCCTGCACAGTATCTGCAGAGAAGTCAGGTGATGGTGTGTAAATAAATGTCACATACAGCAAAAGTTCTCAAAATGTTTGCAACCATTGAACCCATTTAACTGTAAGATAAATTTCACAGACTGCCTCAAGACAGATTTTCTAATGAACATAATCCAACTATTCAAATATTAGGCTCAATACTTTAATTTAAGTATTTTAAATTGCTTTAATATTCTGGTTATTTATTGGAGCGGTAATGTTTTTGTTTTTTTTTATTTCTGACCTTTTCATTAATTCAATTCAATTTCAATTAAATTTTTATTTGTATAGCGCTTTTAACAACAGACACTGTCGCAAAGCAGCTTTACAATAGATAATGTCCAATTAAAGGCTTATTAATCAATAAACATATCCACAAGTGCGCATATACAGACGTGGACAAAATTGTTGGTACCCTTCCGTTAAAGAAAGAAAAACCCACAATGGTCACTGAAATAAC
>JAQMCW010000004.1:9469707-9488889 GCA_030068335.1 Chrysichthys cranchii
CTTGAATTTTGTTCAACATAAAATGAGCACATGAAAATTGCAACCACTTGGTTATTTTGGAAATTAGTCATTTAGATAAATCAAAAAATTAGTCGAAAGATTAATCGTTAGAAAATTTGTCGTTAGTGGCAGCACTAATATATATATATCTCCCTATCCCTAATGAGCAAGCCTGTGGCGAACACATTTACTGAACACATTTTTCATCCTCATGGTTTGGAGTTACTGATCCATTTGAGTGACCAGTCAAATAGGCTAATAACTATAAGAAACCAATAATAAATGCAATAACTTTACAATGGCAATAAGCAATATATTAGTGGTTTTGATTTCCAACATTGTATCAAAATACAACACAAAATCTTGACCCCCCTCCCCCCACCACCACCACCACCACCACCACCGTTTGAGAAATACTGACATATAGTATACAAACAGGTCTATTAGCAGTAACCCCTGGGACTGGATTTATGGTGTGAGGTTGTGTGAGGTTAAGGAGTTTCATGTTGTCATGGATATGAATCACACACGGCAGCATAAAATTGATCCATCCCACCAGATGGATGGTTTACTGAAATTAAGGTTACAGCACAACTACAGCCACTTTAACGTTCTCCTACTTGACCAATATATGAAGAATGAAAGAGACACTTTGTCCAAAATAAAATAAAATGTAACCACTGAAATATCTGTAGCAAATAGTTGCCTGAGCTCTGCAGGCCTTCTCCAAGTCCTCATATATATATATATTTGGTCCAACTACATATGGACCTGGAGTCTACCAGTCCTCAAGGTCTTGGGTAACAAACTCGACATGTCATTATTCACTCAAGTGCTTGTGCAAGCATTTTTCAATGACTGGTGAAATGTTTGTCATGTTCCATTCAAAGATCAAATTCACAGTTCATTTGATCAGTCCTTTCCTCAAATCAGAACATGAACAGGGTTATACTGGTAAATTAGAAAATTGACCACTTAAGCTTAATATAAAATAATATAAAAATGTTTTACAGTTTTTGTTATAATATTAATAAAAAAACTGATAAACACACATTTGAATATCTTTAATTCCATTGCTGGCTTTGGATTTTTTGCATCCACTATGGTGTTGTCAGTAACTGTTACGATATGACTGCTCCTGGATAATAGGTACCAAAAGGTTTTGGGCAAGAGGCTGCTGTAAATCAGCATCAGTGTGCGCTCTGCTAAAGTGCAAGTTAAGGACCCATGTAGGGTGCTTATGAGGAACACCTTATAAACTTTTCAGGCGAGAGCAAAGAAGTACCGCAAATGAACCATTTGGGATAGGAATAGTGTACTTAGAAAAAATGGTTTCTCACTGGTTCTTGGAATAGTTAATGTTTCAGGCTGTCTAAAGAGGTTCTACCTGTTGTGAGAGGGAAACCTATTGTATACTTATATATATAAAAGTTTGTGCAAACTCACTCATAATGGTAGATCTCAAAGGTTTTAGGGATAAAAGAGCATATAGATCAATAGTGCAATATGTTGGGATACACAAACCTGGGAATGTTTAAGAAGACAATGCACTGGAACTTCAACTCCTGGATCTTGGCTGTAAGATCTGTACCGTCACACTTCAGAGGTCAATCAGTAGGATGCCGAAATATACACAGTGGAAAATGGGAACACAAAAACTGAGAATTGTGGTAGTTACAGGAAGTATTGCTTCAGCAAGAACGTCACACTTGGGTAAGATTAGCACTGAGGCATGTGCATGGCCTTCACTGACACTAGGCTTAATGGATTGGACAGGGTACGTCAAACACACGCATCTATGCCTCCTCACAAGTGAAAGTTTCAGAAGACATCGGCCACTCACCACCACTCTGACGTGCTTGGACAGGTCCCTGGAGCTCCTTTGTAGGAAGTCGGAAAAGGCAGCCTGAGGGGACAGAGACATGCACACAGTCATTTCCTTTCTCTCCCACTCTTTCTTACTACTCTGTCTCTGTACTCTGTCTCTCAGCTCTGGCACTCAGAGTTGTGCTCACCCCTGCATAGAACATCTTGTTGCGGAAGCGACTGTTGAATTTCTCAGGGTTGGCCTCTGCAGGAGAGAGACAGAATGCTGAGCTGGAGAACAACTATAAAATTAATTTAATTTCATTTGTAATATTAATAAACAGTTACAGTTACATGTTACAAGTTGCAAGTCCACTGACCTCTAGATTCATGGAACTCGAGAGTGACATGAGCATCAAATCCAAGGCTGAAGTAATTATTGAATACGTTCAGAGGAAGCTGGAGAAAGGGATAACATTTATGCGTTTAATATATAAACAGACTCCTTTTCCTTATGTGTTCTCCATCTTTATGTCAAAATGAACTTCCCTGTTCACATAATGACTCAAGTTTTCACATTATTTACGTAAAGATCTACACCTGCACGTTCAATATAACATCAAAAGGAGTATTAATACACACACTTTAAGGAACTGCCTCACAGCCTAGCCAAATGCAACGTCTTAATAAATATGTTCCTTACGACATACTCTATTTCACACATTTTTCTTATAAAGTATAAAAACAAAGTATGCTTCTTAAAAGGAATTTACAATAAGCACTTATTGGAGTCCCTAACTACCATTTACTATTAGCATTTCAATATGTGGCCTTATTCTGAAAATGACAATATTCCTGCTAACCTGTTTTCATGGCTAATGAAAGCAAATATTCCACTAATATTACGATTTACATGCATGCATCTCTACCCCAGCCTTGCAAATTGTTGTCAAGTGGTTTTGTGTACAATGCACAGAGCTGACTTTAAGCAGGCAAAGAGGACGTGTGTCACAAACCGTCGTAAAAACGGTAACTGATACGCATAATCTGAATGTGCTGTACATGTGCCCAAAGAATGTGCCGAAAACCCAGAAAACATTAGCATATCCCACATGTCCATCCATCCATTCATCATTTACACCGCTTATCATTCAGGGCTGCGGGGAAACTGGAGCCAATCCCAGCTGACTTTGGCTGAGAGGCGGGGTGCACCCTGAGAAGGTTGCTAATCTATTGCAGAGGTAACACAGAGACGAACAACCATTCACATTCACCTGCACACATTCACACCAATTTAGAGTAGCCAGTTGACCTAATTCACATGTCTTTGGAGAAAACCGGACTGCTTGAAAAAAAAAACCCACACAGGCACGGAGAGAACATGCAAATTCCACAAAGAAAGGCCCCAGGTGGCCACCAGGTTTGAACGCAGAACCTTCATGCTGTGACACAACAGTGCTAACCACTGCACCACCATGCCATCCTTCCTATATGACTTAACAGGAATATCCTACATTTGGAATAAGACCAAATTCTGACTACTATTATACTATTATTCCAAATGCTATAACATATTAATACTATTATATTATTCGGAATAATATTGGAATATTAGTGTACTTGTACATTGAAATGTACTGAATCTTTTCCAGTAGCTGAATCTCAAATGGATTTCTATTGGCTCTAAACTGCTCTACATTTGTAATACAATGCCATTATGTTATAATTTATGTAGGGAGCATAGTTAGCAAACATGCAAGTATGTGGGACTTGACCTAACCGTGTGAAGACAAGGTGATATATAGATTAAACAGATAACACTGAAAAACCATTACTGTGGGTAAATAAAGTTGAAGTTAAAAACACATATCCTCCTACTGTGGAAAGTACATTTCCACTTGTACAGTTTATGCAATGTAAACATATACTGTAACAAAGCCATGTATATTCTCTAATTAATATCCTGTCTGTCAGCCTCCAATGTGTATCAGGTCTCATGACCTCTGACCCTCCTCTCTCACCTTCTGAGTCCCCTCCTCGGGCTGTGCAGGTGAACGCTCCACCTGCAGATTCCAGCGGTCAAGTTGAACAACCGTCCCATCCTCCACATGACATAGGATCTTAGACACCGGCTCATCTGTGTAACCCTTGAAAGAGAGCGAGAGAGAAAACATAAGAGGGAGGGGGAACAGAGAGAGCGAGAGAGAATGACAGAGAGACAGAGTGTTTGTATTAAGTGTGATGTCACTTTAAAGCCCTTAGAAAGTCATTACCTGCCATTATGGTCACCCATAGGGAGCTTTTTTCCTCGAGGGCTAAATAGAGCCCTTGAACACATCAATTTAGATGATTACAGCATCTATTCTAATGTACAACAAGAGACCGTCCACAGGCACCTTTACTGCCATTATGGTGCCAATAACACTATTTCACCTGAAACATGAAAGGACAGTAAAGAGAGAGAAGAACTCCAGACTCGTCAAGGTCACTGTCTGCTAGTTTCCAGCTCCCGATGGCAGCAGCAATGACAGCACATAGTTGAGAATAAGGGCTTTTATATTTAGAGAATAATCGCTCAGTTAGCCCTTCTCATAATCAAGCCCACTTCACCAATCAAGCCACACTTAGAAGGTCAATAAATCTCAAAGTGCCTTTAGTTTCTGTACCTAAAATTCAAGCATGCAAATCAACAAATCCTCCTATCCCAGTAGCTGCGTGTGATGTCTCCCTGAGTCTCATTTATGCCATTTGCAAAGAAACAATTGTGTTGTTCATCACTACTTCACAGTCAACACCCGAATGCGATTACCACACAGATTTAATGCAGCATTTCATTAGTGAATATAATTATTGTTGACAACCCTGCGCCTCACCCGTGCCTCCCCGTCCCTCCACTCCTGTCTGCTTTGAAGCAGCCAGCCTCTAGAGAGGCTTCAGAGATGGTACATAGAAACCCCACTCTCATTAGAAGAGATGCTAATTAGCATCAGAAACATGCTTTCATTATACCCTTGCTCAAAGCTTCAAGTACTGATGGAGAAGCTGAGAGAGCTGACCTTAAAGAGAAACTACAGTTAAGTGTGAAGGTGTTAATAGTTGCACCTTATATACACAATCCTTTGACAACAGTGCAGACAGAGATTTTATGCCCTATACAATGTGCAACAACTGCTAACAGCAGAAAACTGAAGCCACATTCTACCGTTTAATTCCACTCCAATACCAAAAGTTCTCCAGGTGGGTCTTGCAGCATTAAATGCATTGTGTAATGCAGCATCTGATTGGTTATGTAGGATGCATTACACCAGGGGTCCCCAACCACCGGGCCGCGGACCGGTACCGGTCCATGGGTCTTTTGGTACCGGGCCGGAAAAAAATAATAACCTTCCTGAATTTTTTTTAGTTATTTTATTTTCATTAGTTTCCTGGGTATCTTATTTTGAAAATATCAACTCTCGTTGCACTACTGCACGTGACTCAGAGAACGTAGCGCTTTAAGCTGCTGCTGCTGGGGAGGAAGCCCCGCCCTCTTACATCGCAAAGTCCATGGAAAGTCCATGGAAAACTTGCCCTACATGAAACTGGTCCCTTGTACAAAAAAGGTTGGGGACCACTGCATTACACAATGTGAATAACAAAAACACACAGAACAGACTACTGCACTGGTGTTGTTTGTGCCACTGAAATAGTTTTATTCCGCAAACATTTTAAAATAATTCCTTAAACTTCCAGGACCCATCAGTAAACTTCCAGGACCCATCACTCTCATTAATACATTACTATTGTTATTACTATATACCTTTCCTATTTGTTACTGTAGTTACTGAATAATTCATTTCAGTTATTAAATAACATGTAAAACAAATAGCCAAATAACTGAAAGGTTAATTAATTAAAAGGTTAATCTGTGTTATAGTTCACAATTTAAGTCCTGCTTTGTCAGTAATTTTGATGTTGCTGGTTAAGCTGGTTAAACAAATGGCCAGATGCACATTTTCTAATTTGGACACTGCATACTGGAAGGGTGATGCAGTCGCTTTTGCCGAAAGAAAGAAAATAACTAAAACTTGAAACAAAAGAAGTTTATTTTGTTCTGTCTTTGTCCCCCATTCTGTGCACTTATTTTAAATGGCACAGATGCTTATCGAAACAGCATCAGCGCCAACCGAGCGCTCTCTGAAAGACGGAAGCCAGGTTGCACATGGTTTATTAATCAATGTTTTTCAGTTCATGAATCATTCATATATCTTTTGCTTTCTACAGTGTGAGGTCAGAAAGAAGATGACTCACTCCTCCCCAGTTGAGTGTCCTGGCGAGGTCATTTCCTGTGCCAAGAGGAAGAACCGCCACGGGAGGCTGTGGGTTCATCTGTAGTTCGTCCAGCACAGATAGGATCCAGCCCACCTGTAGCAATCAGCACACAGACACATACTGGTGTACTCTTTCCAAAATAATAAACAGAGTTAGTGTGAGTGGTAGAAGAGCTACATGTCTTGTACTAGGCCTTCTATAGGTTATGACACTAAAAAGTAGCTAGGAGATTGTATGGACTGGAATGGACAAAGAGAATATGTATAATTTATAGCAGTGTCACTTAATCCTGGTCCTAGAGTACCTGTACCCTACACATTTTAGTGCTTTCCTTGCTCTAGCAACCCCACTTCAGCTGAGAGTAGAGAAAACACCAACAGTTGTACGACCAGGATTGAGAAATTATGCTGTTTACAAAAGGAATAAAACTTGTTCTCTGGTTTTCTCTCACCTCCCAAAAATGCCAGGAGACGGACTGGTTAAGATAAATTGCTCCTAGGTATGAGTAAGTGGGTGTATGCCCAGTGTTCTTGATATAGATCCACCGAGACCCTGACCAGGATAAAGCTGCTTTTATCTCTTTAAAGTTACATTTAAATTGACATTAAAATGTCCACAAGACAAGTTAGTTCCTGATATCACTTACATTATAGCAGGAGGTAAATAGTTGTTTCCTCACCAGCGTCACTTTTTCTCTCTTTTGAAGTTAAAAGTATAAAATCTGTTTACTATTAAGCTCAGATTATATGGAGTGTCTGCCCCATAAGGCCAGGTGAATGATGAGACTGCATTAGAATGAGTGCGTTAATATAAACCTGTTATTAAATTATAGTCAGCATGAATCTCAGAGCCATGCTGTTATAGCCAATTAATCAACACTATCTGACCAACGAGAGTTGAGAACTGAATAGGGCTGTGTTATAACATGCAGTATTTCCAGCTTGCTCTTGTGCACACCTCTCACCTCTTCCTGTTTTTAGTCACGACTTACCGTCCCATCACCTCCACAGGCAAGGATGCGAAGATTTGGCACTTTCCTGTACAATTCCAACCTGAGTAAAAAAATGAATCAATGTCATATGATATAGCTATAAATCAATGAGTTGTAAAAAAAAAAAGAAGAAGCATATTCTGTTCAAACAATATTGCGCACATAGTATTGTGTAAGCCTCCCGTCTCTCTCACTCTTTCGAAACAGAACAGACGCCGGCTGATCAGGGTGTGCTGGTATCTGCTTGCTGGCTAAAGCCCAGTTAAAGACGCATGTTTTGGCAGAGAGGCTTTAATCACAGCTCTGTCAGGCTGAGCTCAGCAGTAGGCACCACCAGCTGGGTCCTGCCCTCTTTCATGCTCTTTTTCTCTCTTTCTATCAGTATCAGTCTCTCTCTGCCTTTGCACATCTCTACATAACTCCATCTATCTGAGTGTCTGTCTTTCTGGCTCTGACTAGCTTCTTCCCTCCATGCCTCTCTTTCTGTTTTTTTTTCCCCTTAAGCCCCTCTGTCAGCTCAGAACAAACAGCAGAGCCCCTCTGAGTGCCGGGACATGCTTCACTGCCCACAGAAAACAGCTCAATTAGGAAGCAGACCCAAGTGGGGACCTGGCATGATCTAAGACCAGAGGGTGAAGGAAAAAAAACAACTTCTGAATTCTCCAAAGGAAAAAAAGTACTGTAAAATTATAGTTGCTATTACTGCTGTCTTTCAAAGATTGCACTGAAATTTTTAGATTTGTGACCCGTGCTGGCATAATGAGTCAGAATGCGCATAGGCTCATTATGAGCTAAGAGGCAAAACGTGGTTACGGTCAAAATGAGATTTTCTCAAAAGTGAGTCCATAAAGCCCTCATTTATTGATCCCCATGATAAAACAGCAAGAAAAACATCCCAAACTACATTTATTTTAAGGTTTTGTTCATTATCTTCATTTGTATGTCTTCATTAATTAGTCCTTTGTCATAATTTTCCATGATAAATCCGTGTTTTTCACCGCACGCTCGCAGTGAGATGGGGGAATCCTCCTACAAATGTTTGGTATCGTTGTGAAGCGTAGTTCCTCTACTTCCTGACAATACATATGGAATTCTTGATGACGCTTTTATGTACCAATGGAAAGCGAGTTTCCAAACCCCATTAGACGTGGTCAACTTCAGTTGGATGTAACTCGGTCATTTTTTGTCTGATTTCAACAAACCATGCATCGTTTTGAAGGTCTTTAGATGGACAATGTGGAAGTAACAATAACTCATTTTTGGAAATTTCCTCATTCCGACTCATTATGCCAGCACGGATCACATTTAGTATTCAAATGTATTTCAGGATTAAAAGAAAAGTCCACCCTAAAACACTTGCATATTAACATTTATAATTAACACATGGTCCAAAATTTTGGATAATAGTTTTCTACATTAACCAGAATGCTGTTTGACTACCTGCAAATAGAGGTGCCACTGATACCTGAGATTTGCTTTATCTTTACCTCGAGAAACTGATGCAGCAGTACTTTAATGCAACAACCACTACAACAACAACACGTAACACAACACCACATGACAGATATAACAAAAACACAACACAACCCCAGAATCATTAAAAAATTGAAATATTTCAATATAAAAAATGTTTCATTTGTTTTCTTTAATAAGTATATAGTTTTGTGCTCCCACAGACAATGTGCAAACAAAAGGGGGAAAAAAGTATCAAAACAAGGCATCACCTAATTAGGGTTAGCAATATGACAATATACATGTAAGACAAAAATAAGTTGGCATTTTTTAGACAACCTACACAGTCCACAACATTTAAGCCATTTAGGATTCAGCCACAGTTAAATAAATATTAAAAAACACAATTGTTTATTGTGTATTGACAGTTATTTGCTATGTAGTACAAAAACTTTTTTATGATCAGTTAGAAGATGGATACATTTTGAATGGCATATTTTTGCCTTTGACTAAATATATATGTACATATGAAAACTTGATTATGATGAATCCTGACATGCTTACATGCTTTAAATAAAGTTTTAAGAACAGAATAACGGAGAGTAAAGATGGGGCAGAATAGAGTTGTTCTCAACTCACGCTTCTCTAGGCCCTCCCTGGGAGAGATCAAACACCTGTCGAGGATTCAGACTCCACATGAACATCTGCAACAACTTGTTCCCCTAAAGGTAAGACAGCAGAAGTGAGAGGAAGAATAACACACACACACACACACACACACACACACACACACACACACACACAAACACACACACAGTTGCACTAAGCTGCTTTAACAAATGGCTCAGAGTAGGAGTTAGGGGAAGGGAAACGTAGAGGAAGAAGAGATATATTTTGACAGGCACTAATCGCATCAACCTTTAATGTCCCACCTCCAATTTTAAAGGAAATAAAAACTTTCCTTTTTTGGTATAAAGTATCTGTCCATGTCCAGCGCTCACAGAGATGTCAGCGCATTGAGAGATGTAGTGGCTACTCACATCTGTGCCCTTTTTGCTGGTTCTTCGTTTGAAAGAGGTCCGTTTTTTCCTCCGAGTGGAGTTTTTGAACGAGCTCTGAGAGACAGGAGAGAGATGGGACTCATGTCTAATAGCACGTTCAGAGATACAAGCTAGACCTAAACCTAGCAGTATGGAGAGAGGACACAAGTGTCCTTCGGTGCAGTCCTGCTTTGCAGCTATATAAGGAAACATGATCAGATCCATTAGCTGAACTCACTCTTTTTTCCCAGGAAGAGGTGTTCTACGAAAAGGCCATTCCCTGTAAATTACATCACGACCCTGTCCTTACTAGGTAAAACCAGAATAAGCTAAGCTTCTTCCTTCCCAAAATAGAATTCAGCACCTCCTAAAATCAGTCTTTACCGTACATGTATAAAACCGGAGAAATATTCAAGGTGTCCTTTTGGGTATTATATTATATCGCCTGAATGAGAGAGGCTTCCCTTCTATTAACCCCTGAATTGAAAGTGACAGTGGCCTGTCACTCATCAAAACACTGCCATACCCCCTCACACATTAGCCAATCATAGGTCAGAGGCTGAAAGGTTAAAGGCTACAGAGGATAATTCCCAAATAGCAGTGGTCCAAAATTCAACACGTGCTACAACTGGGATTTACTAAAAACTGCGTTTACACTGCAAATAAAAAGATATCCAAATCTGATGTTTTTTTCCCTCAATTTACACAAATTTGTTTTCATTTTTACAAGGCACACAAACCATACTGAATCTGAGATTTTAACTAAATGTCATAGAGATCAGATGGGTGGCAATGTGACCTGAGCCTGAACAGTTTGACCTAAATTTATGCAACCTTTAAGGCAGTCCATCATCCATTTAATCTCGATCAGAAGGGTCTGTGTTCAGACTAGTGTCAGATATAGGCCACATTAGAATGTTTTTTTTAAATGGTAACCTGCAGTGTGAACGTAGCCGTGAGGGTGTGAGACAGTTGTTTGATCAATTCTACAGGCTTTAATGAAACAGATAAAATTCATGTTATACGTGAGGCAAAAGCAACAAGCCTTTTTAACAGGTAGCATGTAATGGTAAAGACTGCGTACATATACAGTACATATAAATCCTGATGGTTTTGTTATATCAAACGGCAGCACATCGAGAACAAATTGCTGAAGACAAGATCATGCAGCCGAGCTCTGAACAGACCTTAATGTCCATCCTCACTTCTCGTTTACATGCAAGTGCATCAGGCTTTTTTTAAATTTTTTTTTATTACCTCATAAGAACACTTCCTACAAACACATATCTTTAAAACACAGGGCTTCTGTCTGCTACAAAATAAACAATGCAGAGTAACTCAGTTACTCAAGGCCTGCTGTACCTGCGGCTTCCTGACTTTAATAATCCATGAGGGAGGTACAATGACCCCGGCGTGTGCGCCCAGAGAGCAAGGTTCCTCGATCTGTTGCAGCATGAAACACGTCACCTTGTTGTGGAACTGAGAAGGAGAGCATGAGACACAGGAGTCAGCACCTGGTACACACATGAGCCACTGAGTCTGTAACAGTGTCACCTTCCACCTCAAACAACACTCACAGCCTGCTTGCACCATGAGCAGCTGATGGCGATAATCTCCTTACTGTGGAAGAACTTCTGCTGGAAACTCTGAAGATTAAACAGAACAGAAAGCCATTTTCTGATTCTGAAGACAGACGAAGATGAGGAAAATGACTGAGTTGACATATATATCTGCTCATACGTTTCATCAGCAAATCTGGTTAAGAACTGCCTACTTTTACAGGAAGAGGTACTTTAACTAACATGGCAGATGCTCAACCATTGAGTATCTCCTTCCATCGCTTTATTACTCCTTCAAACAAAACACTTTTATAATTTTGCATAAACATTTTTTTTTTGCATAACTGAACAGGTACACAGAATGAATGGTTTTGCTGCTGCCACATCTGTTGACTGGTGCTAGCCGAGAGAAAGTTCACCTTTTCGATGCTTTTTCATAATAGCTGTATGTTCAGGTATAGCGTGATTTATGCGGATTTTCTGCCTCAGTTCGAGCTTTAGTGGTAATGTTTTTTGTTATTTTTTTAATCCCCCAATTTTATGGTCACCTCCAATTTTCACTCATGAGTCAGTTCTCATGTATTATACAACAGCTACCAACTGCCGAGACTGAAGGCTAATATCATCTGAAATACATGAAGCCAGCCTATGCACATTTTCATTCTGCTGCCCATGCAGTGGAACATACTTGAAAGAAAAGCAGCTTCTTCTCAAGAATCTCTTGGCGATCTCGCAATCTCTTGGCGATTAGGTGAGCGCCTTTATCGTTGCCCCCACTCAGGAAGCCAGAGTATTAATTTTGAGGCCGTTTAAGAACGATTTTGCTGTTGATGACGTTAGTGGTTTTAACTTGCTTATTTGTGCGGAAAGTATTTACAGAGTTTCCAGGGACGATGATGCGACCTACCTTGCCACACTGACGGCATTTTCCCTCTTGTCGCCGTCGATGGACCCAGTGATGTCTCAGCACATTCTGTTTTTCCAAACACACAGCAACAATGGACTCAGTGTACAATGTATGGTATATACTACTGTATATATATACATATACTCTTCATTCATGTAGCTGGAGGTTAAAACGTACGTCACGGATACTTCGAGAGTTTCCTTCTCTAAATGTAGGCTTACAGCGGAAATTGATCTGCAGGCAAAGAAAGAACAGGAGCCTTTATGTTTGAGAGTAATGCCAATAAATGAGGACTTTTATCCACTGCTGGTTTTGCCATATTGTAGGGAATAACATGACTCCCGCCGATATAAAGGAGGCGATTATATGTCTACCTTGTCCAGCTGCTCGATGCACGCCGTGTGAACGACGATCTTACACGCTGCACACTTCCTCCGGGGAGCCGACTTCTTAAGAGAACCAAGCAGCACATGACATATTGCAATGGGATAAAACACATAAATTTACATTCACTTAAAAGCAGCTCTTATTACTAACACCAGGCTAAGATTTAGTACTAGCAGGGCAACTGTTTCATGTACCCACCAAATTGGCTAGCATGTGCACATTATATATTATTACTGAGTTTACACATATTACAATGTACCCCTTGTAGAACGTCTCTTTCACAGCTTTCACAGCTTGACAGTGCTTCGGTTGATCTCAGAGTTGAGGACGCATAAATTGTGATCACTATAGGTTTAAATATTTTCATGTCACAGGATCTTCTCTAAGTGAAATGTGTGAAAAGAGCAAGTAAAAATAATGTGGGGAAAAAAGCACAAAAGCACAAACCCCAGAAAAGTCAGGCCATTGTTGGTGGGATGCAACAAGGTTCTCTGGAGTTGTGGATTGTCCTCTGTTTTATGAATTTGTGTTTCATATTTATTAAACGTGGACCAAAACAGGAGGATAAACTGCACACACTCATATGCACAGTAAATTTGCGATTATTGTATGTTCATCTTAACAGCACAGGATAAGTCAGCAATTAACTGTATTGATCATTTGTATCTGTATAATTAATAAACTCACTTTGACCAACGAGCATTCTGTGTTGTCCTTTTACTCAGCAACTAACAGCTCCAAATTCATCTTCTTTGTCATTTAAAACGTTTTTTTTTTTAAGCAGAAAATTGCTACTGCTTTGCAAGGTTTGTTAGTTTATGTGAGCCCATTTTCTGCACGAGCTCGGATTGCTTTTATTGATGATGCATGCTGAATGCAGACATTTTCTTTAACTGCAGGTTAAAGAAAGACTCGTCATTGTATAATGTGACATGGAGACCGTGTTATCACGTTTCTGTTATAGAATCTTAACAGGATTCATTAGGAGGGTTTTGTACAATGTGACAAGTCATAATTGCACAATGTATAACCGACATTAGTTGTACTGTTTACAACAGAGTCAGAATCCATTGTCTCAAGCACAGTTTGTCTCATTGCACTTAAGCCTTCATCCATGGTATCTTTTGTATTATGAACACAGTCTCTTCCATCCTGCTGCCTGCAACAAAAAGCCTGTTTTGAGGCAAAGGATTTGCCAACCTGCCTGGAGAGGTAATCAAATCGTTCTTTAACACCTCAGAGTGCTCGTTGCAAACAAAATCCTGACTGAGAGGGAGCGCGGACTCACCTCCCTGCCTTTATCCTCTTTAGACTAATAGCGATCCCTGGCTTTCAGCACACGCTGTCTGTGTATTACCTCGTGAAAACAAGTGTCATTGCACAAGCACTCTAATGACACATCTATTCATCTCTGGCCTTCACTCATGTGACTCCTCGTTGCAGTTAATGCTATTATTCAGCTTTCATAGACTACTTATAACAAACGGGATTTATAGAAATTGTAGACTTTTCTCAGCACTTATCAGGCAAATCCTACATAAGTTCTGATGACCCAGAGAGCATTATATTTATCTCTTTAAGCACAGTAGTCTTATGTACTCACTGCAATCTTCACCAAGCACGTCTCCTCGCCCAGGTAACACATCTCTCCTGAGCAGTTGGTCTCCAGCCACAGGTGCTCCCCATTTACCGCATTCTCCTAAACACACACACGCATACACGCCTCATCTTTACAGGTTACACACTTCATGGCATGTTCAACATCCTGTCCAGAAAGACAAATCCTGTGCAGGTCATACACATGCCTACATAAAAAAATGCTGTCCCTCCTGAGCGCTGCACCAGTACACACTAATCAGGTTTCAACCTCTCGCCTCTACTCTCTCGTTTCCGTTGTTCTGTGTCAAACAGCGTAATGCTAGCCAGTCATTGCTGCCTGTTTGCTCGGCTGCACAAAGTAAAACAGGTAATGCTCAGTCTCAAGTGCACAAAGGATATTAGATGCTCTGAAACCTGGGGTACACAGGCTCCAGGATGTTGAGTGATACAGTCTGTTCCGTGAACATGCATACAAAAATATCTAAAGAAAAAAAACATTAGCTGAGAGGCGTGCCGAGCTGAAAGCATTCCTTAATTCGTCAGAGATATGACAACAGTAAAAGGTCAACAAAGTTCATTAGATAACTACACGAACAACTAGACTGCATTTTGTTCATGGCATCCAGCATTATTTTTACTTTTTGTCCATCGTTCCAAAAATAATCTAATTTCTGCAGAACTTCAACTCTTCGAGTCCTTTGGTTCAGTCTGCACCTCGCAGCCCGGTTTAGCATCTCACGTCTACAATAAAATTCCTCCTACAACCCATAATATACAATCTGATTAGCTGGCTTTCTGCAGTGGGGTCAATTCACTTTCTCAGTGTAATTGCTAACACTAAGCTATTTAAAGAGTGTAACTGCTCAGAAAACTGGTGTGTTGGCACTAGCATTGGCTCCTATTTATATAGCCGCACTACAATTTAGATAATTTTTTTTTGCTTTACTTGCGGTAATTTAAATAACTTGTGTTGGTTGTACTGTAGTCAGTGCAATGCAAGGATGCTGCCCTCTTGACGTCACATTCAAGGCTCCAGACCAGCAACATTTCGATGCTGGAACTAAACCAATTTTGCAACCTGAAACCTGGCATTTTTCCAGTAAAATAAAAATTGTGAAACCATTCCAGATTAGGCTATTTCTAGAAATAATGTTGGTTCCCTGTCATTGGCAAAGAGCTACATTATAACTAAATGAAAAATGCTAGATTGATCAGATAAAAACTGTCTCTTTTCACAGACTTAATGTGTTTCTTTTGTTCACTGACATCTAAGGAGCAGAAACTCACATGGACTGACTAATCTGAACATTACAGCCTGCTGCCAAAGGTAATGGGCTGTATACGCATTTGATCTCTCTCACACAAACAGGCATGCAAAATATACACTCTGAAAACAGTATGAACACACAGAGAGAAAAGTAAAACGGCCCATAGCAAATGCCACATCCACACCCAGGAAAAAGGAAATGTGCATAATCTTTAACTCTACACATGTCACACAATACACAGCGTAACTCACCGAGATCAACAGTAGTTGAAATAGAAAATTCATTCTCCATTAAACTGACAAGCAGAGACCCAGGACAGCGAAAACCCCAGTACTGAATTAACACCTACAGTTTCCAATTATCCCTAATGACTGGAGATGTTAAATCAGACCTGGACATTTTGCCATGTACACACAAACATAAGCAAACACACATTAAAGTTTGATGCTGGCTCTGGTCTTATTATGAGGAGAGAAAAGCTCGCAGCGAGGAGTGGCCCACTGACTCCACCCATTCCACATGTCTTGCCCACAGTCAACAAGAGACATGACCGAGAACAGAATGCTGCATATGCAAATCGCACACAAACAGAGGGCTTCTCCCTGCTCACTTATACAACAGGAAAATAAATCTTCTGCAATTGTTCGTAAAACATTCCAGTTAAGAAGTAGCATACGTTCACCGTCCACTTTATAATTAACACATGTACACAATTATTTAATCAGCCAATCACGGGGCAGCAACACAGTGCATAAAGTCGTCCAAATAAAGGTCAAGTGTTTCAGTTAATATTTACCCCAAACATCAGAATACAAAAAAAAATTATCTCATGGACTTTGTGGCATGTTGTTTGTTTTGTAGACTGCGGATCTGAGATTTTTTTCACACACAACAGCCCTGAGAGTTTACACAGAACAGAGTTTGGAACAGAAAACAGTTAGAGGCAGTTCTGTGAGTGCAAACACCTTGTGGAGAGGACAGCGGAGAATGGCCAGGCTGGTTTGAGCACACGCTATGGTAGGACAAATAACTTCACTTTACAACTCAGATCCGGGTCAAAATAGTGGAATTGGGAATCAAGGCCTGTAGTGTAAATGCAACCTTACACACATACACCTTGCTATATACAGAGACCATAGATCATACAATAAGCTTTTCTGACAAAACAGATAAAGAGTTTGTCTACAAGGTAGATGAACTTTAATACACTGAAACGTATTACCTAAATGCACCGCAATCTTCTAAGTAAAACCCTTTTCTAAGGACTGGTGCATTGTACAAACAACTAAACCACAATGTTGTGCATTTAGGATTTCAGACTTGGAGCAGAGTTATATCTGTGTGTAGGATGAGGAGGCATGAAATACAGAGTGCGTGACTCACACTCCAGTCGATGGTGGCACGCAGCTCCTTGGCTGGTCCGTTGGTCACAGCAGGGAGAGGCTTCTGGACTGAGGCCAGGTGCTGCAGGCCTGAGCGAGATATGGCTTTCCTGCATCACACACACAAGAAAGAACACACACTTTCAGTGAGAGCACACTCACAGTAGAGCAATCCTACTTAACATCTACCTAACATCTTACATTTTATGGTGTATTCAAAGTGGTTAATAAGTGACACAAAATATCGCTGAAGTATAAAACTGTTTGTGGAGATGAAGCACTAAATGTGAGACAGTTATATGGAGAAAAGGAGCGATTCAACATAAGGACTGGAGAAAATGCTAAGACTTGTGATCAGGTGGCAGCTAATGTATGAAGTCCTCCTGATTACACTGGTGAATGGATAACACACACACACACACACACACACACACACACACACACACACACACACACACACACACACACACAGACATGATGTGCATCTTCAGCTTCTGCCAAAAGCAGAAAGATCCACACCAATCTGCTGACCAGTCTGTTTGGCCAGCAAACTCCCATCATTCAGTGCAAGTAAGAGAGACTCTGCCTCATATGGTATTGAACAGCAGACATCAGCAGAGCTGTTTCTGTTCTGAGCCACCATGTGTGTGTGTGTGTGTCGCAGTCTCCATGTGAGTCAGCATCATGTGGTTAGCGTTCTTTGCTTGTCATTTTTTATGGCTGCTGCCCCACAGCCTTTCGTCATACAAACTTATTTCATACATACAGTACATTCATAACTGAGTACTTTATCAGGAACAACTCTACACCTACTCGTTCATACATACTCAATAATCAGTCAATCACGTCGCAGCAGTGTGGTACATAAAATGACGCAGATGTGGGCCAGCAGCTTCAGGTAATGTTTACGTCATCCATCAGTATGGGGGAAATGTGATCTCAGTGATTTTAACTGTGGCATGAATGTTGGTGCCAGGCAAGCAGGTAAGAGTGCTTCTGTAACTGCTGATCTCCTGGGATTTTCATGCACAGAAGTATTCCGAGTTTACTCAGGATGGTGTAATGAAGAAAAAACATCCAGTAAGCAGCAGTTCTGCAGACGGAAATGCCTTGTTGATGAGAGGTCAATAGAGAATGACCGGACTGATTTGAACTGGCAGAACAGGTACAGCAACTCAGATCACCACTGTGTACGATTGTGGTGAGCAGAAATGGATCTTAAAATGCACAGCATGTCAAACCTTGAGGTGGATGAACTACAACAGAAGAAGACCACGTCAGGTTCCAATTCTGTCAGCCAAGAACAGAACACCGACATGTAACGGCTGGAAAAACCAAGACTGGTCTGATGAATCTTTATTTCTATTGAGGTACACAGACGATAGGGTGAGAATTTGGTACCAACACCATGAATCCATGGACGTAACATGCTTTGTGTCAACACTCCAGGCTGGTGGAAGTGGTGTAATGATGCGGGGAATGTTTTCTAGCACATTTTGGGCAAGAATTAATTTTGAAAAGTAGTTAAAGGAAAAAGGAAAAGTGAAGGGAAAAGGGAACAGAAAAACTGGAGTACAGATACTAATAAAACTAGACTTAAATACAGTACCAGAGTAATAGTACTTTGTTACCTTCCAGCTCTGCTGAGAGTTGGGAGAGATGTGAAGTGTCAGAAGGGGCCCAGTTTATATAACAGTTCATAACAGGTCTATGACAAACCTTTTAATTATAAAATGCTACAAATTCAAGAGCACTCAAGTGTGAATCCGATTTTTCCATTTCTGATCCCAATATCAAAGATATTCTATGCTCACTAGTATCCAAGGTAACTCTCTTCTGCATTCTGTTGCCATGTTGTGAGAAATGTCATGAATGATGTTGGCCAGTTTAAAGACAATTTGTGTCTCAGGTTTATACACACTGTGTTGTATTGGTCAATATCATATGCAATCAAGGCAAGAATTTCATCACTGGATCTTATTGGAAAAGGTCAAATTGGATCTGATACACATCCAGTGTTTAAGACCAACATCAGCCCCAGTACCAAAGCTTCTAACACAATGAAATATTAAATATAATACTGAATGACCGAGACCTAAGACCAGTGTGCTGATGTGCTATGTACCTCCCAAAAACACAGGCTCACAAAAGGTTTTATTTTTATACACTTGTACTGTACAGGTCATCTGAAACAGCCATCAGCTGCTCTTTGAAAACAGTTAGGAACGAATGAACCATGTATGAAACAATCAGAGGAAGGACAAAGAGAGAAGACAAAAACACACACGGGACACACACAGGGTGGTGGGCTAGACACCCGACACCCTGCTGAAATGTCCAACTGCTCGTCTAAATTTATCCTACCCGAAGAGAACAGAGGAGAGTCCAGTTACAGGCCTGTACACACTCAGACACACACACACACACACACACACACACACACACACACACACACACACACACACACACACACACACACA
>JAQMCW010000004.1:9520692-9536523 GCA_030068335.1 Chrysichthys cranchii
CTGAAAATATTTATAAATAATAAAATCGGGCGGAAAAGTCAGGTGATCATGAGGGAGTGCTAGGATTGGCTATGACTGACGTAAATAAGGAAGTGAGTCCTTCCATCGGCAGTAAGTCCGGCTGTAGAGTTTTATATGTTATTAAAATGATGTATGTTTAAGAGGGTAGAAACTGTTTAAAAGCATGGGAAGTGTTTATAAGAATGTGGAAAAGATTAATAAGACAGTGGAAATGGTTTATAAAGTCTGAAAATATTTATAAATAATAAAAATTAATGTGACACGGCAGTATCGCGGTTTGACCTTTCGCGGGGGGTCGGCGGAACGTAACCCCCACGATAGGCAGGGGTTCACTGTATTTTGTAATACAACATGCATTTGTCTGCACTGTGTTCCTAAAGGTTCAATAAATCCTTCATTAAGGAATATAACATTTTTTGAATTCAGTATCTGAACTAAATTTAGCTTATATTCTTATAGTCCTGATTGAAACAGGGAAATTCAGGGAAAAATCGCTGCTTATCAATTAATCGTTAATCGATCAACAAGGTCAGCCAACTAATGATTAATGAATTAATCGATAATTTGCATCACTAATTTACACATAAAAAAGGCACTGAAACAATCCATTCTCAGTGAACTAATGGCTTACAGATTATTCAGAAGAAAAACATCAATTAAAATATCCACACTGGGTTTTTTTGTGTTTTTCTTTTTCTTTTTTTTGTACATATTTATAGCCTTCTGAGAAACCTCCCACCACTATCTGACCTTGATAACTATGCGCCCACAAAGCTTGGTATTCGGCGACCTCCTCTCACTTTTGTGGAATTTGATGTGTTAGTGTCCCATCTCAAAGATGTGCTCTTGACATTATGGGGGGAAAGCCCCGCCCCTAAGCCGTCACTCAAATCTAAGGCAAACCACACCTTTTTTTGTACGATACACTACTACTGGATCGTTATTTAAAATCAGAAATGAAGAAACATAATATGGTTTAATGTTATGATTTATGAAATTTTCCATGAAATTGCCTGGGATTTTCCATCTGTCCATCAGGGACGTGGGGAAGCTGGAGCCAATCCAGTTTACGTCAGGCAAGTGGCGCAGTACACCCTGGGCAGGTTGCCAATCTATCTCAGGGCTAACACAGGGAAGAACAACCATTCACACTCACACCTACGAACAATTTAGAGTAGTCAGTTGGCCTAATCTGTATGTCTTTGGGCTGTGGGCGGAAACCCACGCAGGCACAGGGAGAGCATGCAAACTCCACACAGAATGGTCCCAGTCAACCACCAGGCTCGAACTCAGAACCTTCTTGCTGCGAGATGACAGGCTAACTCTTATGGCTGTGGTCAGTCATTTCTATGTTATACAGACCAGTTGGTATTCTAACGAGCTCATGAGTTGGATCATGTCGGCTGAGAGTTAGTAACCCTGAAACTGTTGCAGACTAGGGGGTCTCCCAAACAGGTGCCGAGAAACACTATCTCCAAACTGACTATTCCTTTTCTCTTTTTTTTTTTTACCTTGCTCTGAAGTGCAGTAGTGATTTAACTATTTAAAATAAAAAAACTCAAACAACATTAAACATTAAACAGTATGCCTAAACATTAGACATATTGCTTTCCTTCGTACATAAAATGGATCAGAAAGCATTATAAGGTCAATAATTTAAACAAGTCAGTCGTTGAAATGTTTATGAGATGTTGAGCCAGCACTGAACGCTACTCCACAACGAAGCTAACACTGCCTTTTTCCAGCCGTGCACAAACATAACACACACGACTCATCCATGTTTAAACATGTTCTGAATGTGTCTAAACCTACAAACAGAACCGCAGTCTACTCCATAATGATGATGCACATGCCTCCAGGTTGCTGTTCTGGACAGTCCACACATGCTCCTGTGACTACAGAGAGTTCATCCACAAGGACCTCTTTAATCCCTAAATCATAGAAATCGAGTTAACATCCCTCTTTGAAGGCTGCAAAAAAAAAAGAAAAATGTCTCTCTGTGTCTCATAAGTTCAAAGCCTCCTCTGCTCTGCTCAGTTTTAGGCTGTGCTTGCTAAAACGAACGATGTGATGTCATCGGAGACGTAGCACGTTTAAAGCCGTGCTGGTGGTGCCTTCTTTCTGTACAGTGTTTGCTTGTGATTTTAAGCATCTGGCATATCTGAACTGAAAACTGAGAGGTAGAGATGGCTTTGAACATTTGTGCTCGGACAAGACTGTGGGAAGGAAGCAAGGCTGATCGGTTCAAGACGGCAGGCTGATGACTGCTGCTCTCTATGACAGCTGTTAACAAAGAGGGAGGAGGACTAAAAGGCAAGGGGTCTCTAAGAATAGACAAGAATAGATGTTTGCTGTCTGAGAAAAGTCTTTTGTGACCATAGTCTTTTCTGTTGTATTAGTGACTGTTACAAGAGTCTCACATTTCAGTCAACAGTAAAGCCACTGCTACTCATCTGGTTGACAGCTTATGCTCACTGGACAGCAGTAGTTAAGCTTGTGTTTTAGTTACTTCCAGAGTCGATTGTGCCCATTTTGATGATGAGGTCTAGTAAGATAAGTCACTCCTCAAGTGAATGTCATTAAAGGATCATAAGAAGTTGTGTGGATTCCAACATGAATTCTGAACTGCACAGAGACTTCTCATCATAAAACAAGAACTGGCCCAAATGACCCCAAGAACTGGGCTTTTAGCTCTAGTTCATTTTCTACCAACTGGAACCATCACAGTACAAACGACCCCACTAACAAGACGGTGCTCAGTCACATCATCGCATTTCTTGGTGTGTTTACATAATTGTTAATTCCAAGAAATCTCCTTCTCTGTCTGGTTAACACCAGTTCTGTCGCCCCGTTGCTTTCTTCGGGCAACAAAAAATGCATGAAACAGTTCTGCTTTTATGGTGCCAACAATTCTGCTAAATTGTTCAGAGGGAAAGAGAAAAATCCTTGAAAGTCACTCAAATGGAATTTAGGGATTAGCCAGCTGACTCTGAGAGCGACCGAATTTCAGCATGTACTAGCATGTCCTCCAGACTTGTTCTGGACAGATGGACCGGTGTGTGCAACTCAAGTCAGGGCCAAAATGATCGACGCTATAGCCTGCAGTAGTAAATGAGAATGTGTGTGGTGTGTAGGTGGATCTACAGTATGCTTGTCAATATTCTGTAAGCTCTTCAATCCTTCTAGCGGACTGAAATCGGTCGGCCCTATCAATTCAATCCACACAAACACACCCTTTAAATCATTTCTGCAGAAGACTGCCTACACCAGGGCACAGAATCAGTCTTACGACACAAACACGTTAAACATTTTTTTAATCAAAAAATCTGAAGCAATGTTGTCCTCTGGGATTGTAAATTGCTCTGTGGGGCCAGTGTTCTTCGGTATGTCAAAAACAAGACATCACTTAACGACCGACCTTAAGGTTCTGACAGAGATAAGTCACTGCACTAGAGAGAACACAATCAGTGATACCGGAGCATATAATACCTGCTAAACTGTACACTTAACATCAAGTAGAGTAATATTATAGCACATTATAACCAGAAAATCTCTGAAATTTTTGTTACAGACACAGCATGCACACTTGTGGGAAGATTACACCATCTGTTACCTACTATAAAATGACCAGGATATGTAACTCCAGGTAAAACATCCCATCTGAACTGACACGTCAGATACCATAACATCTGTAACATCCTGTGTGAAAAGACAGTTTTCTTCAGTATACAGATACTCCAAGTAGTGCTCTATTCAACAGTCTGTCATCAAACCCAACCAATCATCGGTCAAATTTAAAACCTAGGAAAATAAAACATAGATGACATTTGGAGGACTTGTCAGAGAAAGGCTTTCGGAAATTTTTACGTAAGTTATTGAATTCCTAGCACAAATATAGCCTGCACATGTACACTATATGTTACTATTATTTGGTGCACGAATGATTAAAAGCCTTACAAACAAGCCCTTTTAATAAAGATCATATCAATCGATAAGATTTGAGTTCGACACAGCTTGAATGTTTTTATACTTTTTTGTGATAAACATTTGTATATTGCTAAGAAACTCCCATCACTGTAATTTATACAAAGATTGCTGATCGTGTGGAAGTCGATCATAATTACTTTAGACATTCTCCAGCAACATTACTTAACAAGTCAACGAATCGCATCCCTTATATAATCATTTACATAAACAATAACGGTGGGTAAATATTCCATGAAATCAATACCACATGAAATGAAAGCACTACATATTTCTGAGGTGTTGCTGTTTTTTCTTTTTCCTTGTACATTATTTCATTTATTCCTGTGGATGATCAATCAAAATGTCACAGACACTGCAATTTTCAAAAGATTAGCACAGGCAGCAAACACTAATATCGTCATACATATTGTTCATCATGCAAATGGCTTTAACCATATTGACATCATGCTTACATACATATACACTACTAATTTTATGCCGATCATACTCTGTCATCATGTCCTACTGCGTAATAAAACTACATCTGATGCCCACAGCAGAGGACATGGGCTGAGGCTCGCCTGGTGTTGTTATTTCCCCTAATGATCTGAATGTGATCCCTTTAAACAGCCTAATAAAAAGCTGAGGTCAAAAAGGAAACACACACACACACACACACACACACACACACAGACACAGAGACACACATACACACAGACATACACACACAGTCACACACATACACAGACACACACACGCACACACACAGACACACACACAGACACACACACAGACACACACACACACACACACAGACAAACAAACACACAGACAGACAAACACACAGACAGACAAACACACACACACAGACACACACACACAGACAGACAGACAAACACACACAGAGACACACACACACACACACAGAGACACACACACACACATACACAGACACACACACACAGACAGACAAACACACACACACACACATACACAGACACACACACACAGAGACACACATACACAGACACACACACACAGACACACACACACAGACACACACACAGACAGACAAACACACACACACACACACACAGAGACACACACACACACACACACACACATGCAGCTTGAGTGAAATCAATATTCAGCAAACACGCCTGTTTGTCCATGCATGCACGACTCTCTGTAATGAAGGTGAAATTCATCCCGAGCCCACACTGGTACATTTAAAGCCTCCATGTATGATTTTAGGTCTGATAGCTTTATTCAGCCTCTTTATTATTTATTATTTCAATGTTTGGTCCAGACGCTTTCACGTGCCCTGCTGTGTGCGTCAGCGCGCGCGCGAGGGTGTTTGTTTCCATGGTTAAACCGAACTGGCCCGCGGATGTTTCACAAACATAAACAGACATGATTTCCTGCGGGGATATTATTAACAATATGTTGTGGTCTCTCTCTGTGTTATTTCAACCACTCACCTGTAAGAAATCTGTTTCCTGAAAGCCAGACCTTTCATTCTCTCCTCCAGCGGCTCCTCTCTGGCCGTGAAGCCCCCCGCGGCCGCCTCGTCCCTCTCACAGCGCGGCTGCTGCTCGCTCCAGTCCCCGCCGCTAGCTCCGAAGCGACCGCCGAAGGTCTCACTTGGCTCATCCTGCGTGCACGTTTCGGCGGTCAGGGGGTCCATGCTCCGGCCGGCAGTGGACCCCCGCACCCCCTGTGTCCGCTCCAAGCGGAGCTCCGGTTGTTTGCCGTCTCCGGCCGCTGAAAAGTCGCGCTTTGGCGCTGGCGCGCGCTCTTCCTCCTCAGGCGCCGGTCTGGAAGCTCGAAATGTCAGCGCGCGCTGCCGCGATGCTAACCGGCTAACAGCAGTACGGAGTCAGCATCCATCCCCAGCCGCTGCCTCCACGGGGCATTGTGGGAGATTCCTGCTCACCCTCTCGGCGCAGCATCGCACGACTGAAGAAAGTAGGGCGCAGCACAGCGCTCCGAGCCTTCATGCCTTGTGGGAAGCCATATGGGTCATGAGCAGGTCAGAAAAACCGGAGTGAGTGGCGTTACAGACAAGCGTTCACCGTATTCTCCGGAGGTAATGAGGTGTGGTAATGAGGTGTGGTAATGAGGTGTGGTAATGAGGTGTGGTAGTGGGTGGCATGGTGGCTGAGTGGTTTGTCACCTCACAGCAAGAAGGTCCTGGGTTCGAGCCCCAGGTTTGATACGGGTGCCTTTCTGTGTGGAGTTCGCATGTTGTCCACGTGGGTTTCCTCCAGGTGCTCCGGTTTCCTCCCACAGTCCAAAGACATGCACATAAGGTGGATTGGCTACCCTAAATTGCCCATAGGTGTGAGTGTGCCAATGACAGACGGAGCGACACGTCGGTTGAGGTATTCCATGGTCTCATCAGATGTTACAATGCCAAGGTGGCTTGTGAAGACAGCGGACCCCGCACGGTGCGAGACTAACGCTAGGACAAAGAAGAAGAAGAATGATGTGTGGTAATGATGAGTGGTTCGTGAACAACTTGCTCATGTTGAACTGATCTTTTGTCCGACTCTGGAGTAATGAGTCATTTCAGGCTCAGGTTTGTTCACCGATGGGTGTTTCGGGTCTGGGGTTCAGTATCAGTGGTGGTGAGGGGCAGTTTTACAGGTGCACTGGTCCCTGTTGGACCCCCCCCTAGAACCACCACTGATACTGAACCTCAGACCCAAAACATCCATCAGTGAACAAATGTCAGCCTGAAACAACTCATGGCCCCTGGGCGGAACGGTTCATAAAATTAATAATTTCTAACGATAATACGAGCTGACGCAAAAGGAGGAACTAAGTTGACTGGTGTTTCTGCCAGGATGCCTTTGAGCGATACACCCACAAACGGTAAGGCATCTGGGCAGAACCGTGTTTATGCTTGGTGCTGCATGACAGTTGCACCAATTATGAAAGTTGGTTATGAAAGTAGGAACTGCTGGATGACGAGCAAGAATGTCAAAGAGTCGAAGATAAGCAAACAAATTTAAATTCGTACTATTAATTGTTGCAGATTTGACCGTTGTTGTTCAGTCCAATAATGAGATTAACTTTCATTGATTGAACATGGCTTGATATGGTTCCTTAAGGTAACTGAGATGTATGCTTGCCTATGCATTCCTCTCTGGTGTAACAACGGTGTTGCAACAAAAATGTGCTAAAAATGGTGCTAATGTTATAACACAGGATATTTACCATGGGTTACAGATGGTTGGGAAACAATAGCAGAAACGCTCAGATCCTGTTGCACGTACACTGAATGTTAAACACAAAGCAGTCCTAGAAGTGAATCCTCATGTTGTGTAGAAAGGTGTTTCTCTACATCAAGGGGCGATGGGGCCTAGCTCCACCAGAATTTGCTGTGGAGCAGTGCATGACATGATCAAGAGTAATAAGTATTAGTCTTTTTTTTCTTTGTAACTAACATTGTTGTGTGTTTATTACAAACGACAATGAGAGTGTGTGCCCAAACCTTCCAAATATCTTCCAGTATCTGTTGTGTAAAGGTCAGTATTTCTTCTAGCAGTCTTCATTTGTTGAGCATAGGGCCTTTGTACAGCAGTCCGTCAGGGCTCGCTTACTTGGGTGAGCTCAACACGTTTTCAGAAATAAGCAATGGAGCATGAGGGACATGAGCCCCACGCTGAGAGCAGTCAATAAAAAAATTGAATGGCATACGTTATACGTCAAGACATGAATATTGGTGTTGTCATGTAGCTAGCCATTGTTAGACATCACAGTTATGCTAGCCACTACTAATAACAAGTCAATATAATGAAAAAGTTGACAATTTAATAAAAGTTAAACCAAATGAATGAAAGATCGTTGTGCATCTTTTCTTTTCAAAAAGTGAACGTGACTGGTGAGTCTATTTTGCATTATTACATAATATTACCCTGTTATTAGGGCCTTTATGTAACTTTTACACTCCATGTCCATGTCAATACAATAAATTAAGTTAAAAAAATTATTTAATGTAAACTTGCCATAATTTAGTGGCAAATATGATGACTGATTTAGTTATTATCAGTGTACAAGGCCTGTTATTTGAACTGTAATCTAAATTGTAGACAGCAGTTGGTTTCCCTGCTCTGAAATTGCTTTGGATGTGTTATTAAAGTTGCAAACCACAGTGATCTTACACTGCTTGATAATTTTGGATTTGTAATCTGTTGCTGTATAACATTGTAATATACCCATGCAATTAAATGCTGTAAATTCACTGATGAAGTGCATTTGTGTTTGGATTCACTGAGCAAGTGGGTTTGTGTTGTAGTTTTACCGAAAATTCAGAAGATGCCCATAGAGAATGCATTGTGTCCCACCAGGCTTTCCATGCCAGTGACGCCACTGTATTCAACTACTATTAAATGCCAACTGAGGTATTGAACACCCTACAGATTATCACTTACTGCTTTTTGAGTACGATATAGTAAAAAAGTACGTGTAACAAGATGCAGCTTGAGTCGTGCGTGCACTTTTCACATGACCTCTGCATATTGTCTGTGTAGAAATGACTAATTCATTCACAAGTCTGAACTACAAGTCTTCGAAACTGAGTCTCACCTTCATTATTCCTGTGGGTACATGAATAATATGGCCAATGGTATTATTTCTGGAGAGGAAAGCTTGCTAAAGTTTGCTGGTCAACCAGAACGTTTCCGTAGTCTCTGTAGCTGTATGTAAAGTAGCTGCTGAATGGAAGTTTCATTTGCCTTTTATTTGGAAGTACATACACTACGGTCTTCAGTGACCAGGTGGGCTAAAGTGAATAGCTTACACAGAAAAAATAGAATGATTTTTTGTTTTTATTTATAGGCACAGTGCTCTCGTATGGGTAACTGAAGTAATTAGTCTTTGCTACTGAATAACCCAATAGGTTATGGCCAAATGGCTGCTTAGGAGTTTAACAAAAGTAAACCTGTGTATTATATTTTACTAATTGAAGCAAACCATATTGCTCTTCATGCTGGAGACCCATACTCTTTCTGTCATCAGATGACAGCTACAGAGGTTCCTTCATTTAATTGAACAACATTTAAAGATCTGAGTCAGTAAAAAGATCTCAATTTACCATCAGTATCCAGAGGTCACAAGTTTTAATCCCGTTGATGCTGCAGTCATCCGTGGCCCGGGGTTCAAGAAAGCAAAACTGGTCTGTGTTCTTAGGGAGGGAGGGGTGACATACTCTCCCTCCCCAGTCCTTTCCAGCCATGCTAACCAATCACATGCATCTATGAGCTCCTGTGCATGCAGGTGAGCAGATAGTGCTTTCCTATGAATGTGTTACACTGCCCCTGAGGCTGCATGAGTAAGCAGCTCAAAAACATGAGGTTGGCTGGCATCACGTGCCTTTGAGGAAGAACAAGATAGCCTTCTCCGTCCCTGGTTTGTAGCTGTCATGTGATGGGGAGAGCTGTCTGGTGGGTGGGAATTGGCCAAGACTAATTTAGGGGGGAAAATCAGTGAAAACAAAACAGATCAAAGAGACAAAAAAAAAAACACATCATGTCATGCTGCTTTATTACCATCATGACCTGTTTGTTTACTTTCAAGAGCTGTGCCTCATGCAAATGAGAGCAGTTAGCACATTCCTCCAAGTGTTCAGCTGTCATGGCACATGGCATGAGCAATCGTTTGAAAAGATGTGGTGGCTGACTTTACAGGAAGCATGTGCTAGCCTTCACCCTCCCCGGTTGGTAGCTAAAATGTAATAGGAACTGGCAAATGACTTAAATTGATGGGTGAAAATGGGGAAAGATCCAACAAGTTTAAAGTTACAACTAGATTAAAGTTTTAAGACAGAAGTTGTGTACAATGAGCAAATACATTTTTTAAAAGTGACTCATGAGTCAAGTTTTATTGCAGGGTAAATTTGGCCACTATGGTTTTATGTAGTTGGCTAGACATTTAATAATGTATATTTAAAGCAATTGGTCAATAACTAATAATTACTGTAATAATGCTCATATTTATTTAGAAATTAATAAAAAATATATACAACATTGCAGCTACCCACAGTGTTGGGGTATACGTTAGTCCCTCGTCTTTCAAGCGGGTTGCATTCCAAAACTTTCCTTGAAAGACAAAAATCTGCGATACATGAACGCCACCCCCAAATACTTTTTTAAAAAATAATTTAAGCCCTAAATTATCCTCCTACTCTCTTTAAATACATTCTAGACACAATTAAACACATAAAGAAAATATTTGCATATAGCAAGGTGAATCTTGTGTAGAATTCAAATAGAAACTGGGATGTTGGTGAATGCTGGTTACTTCTCCCCAACCATACATCATAGCCAGCAGCCAATCACAACCAAGGTTAAATGAATAGGGCATTCCTACTGGCCAGACTCATTCCTCCAGCCATAGTTTTTTTTTTCAGTATCCCCACACCGTGCTTTCATAAACAATGCTACATGTTCTTTGTTGCTTGTGTAAATATGATATACACTGTACTGTATTTTATATATTATTAATATTTTACTCCATTTTAATTCATGTTTATATTTTGTAATACCAGGGAAATCCACAAAAAAAGCAATTTATATATTCTAAATAAAAATTGTTGAATAGCCGGGGATGCAAAATGTGAACCGCAATATAGCGGTGGATTACTGTATTATGATTGACTCCCACATTCTCTTTTTTCCCATTTTCTATCTTTCCATTTCTTCTGAATCCCGTGAAATTGTCTGAAGCACATTTGACACGCAAAATCAGTCAGTGTGTCTGCATGAATTTAGGCCAATCACATTAACCATTTATGAACCATTTGGCCTTCCATAGATTGAACAGGCGCATCTCTACACAGAGCGTCAGCACAACGAGAAATGGCTGAAAATAAAGTATACGCATTTTTATACATAATTTCCATTTATATTAGATGTATTTAATCAGCACATTCATCGTTGTTGTACAAATTATACATACACACACACACACACACACACACACACACACACACACACACACACGTTTTATGGACACATAATAATAATTATATCAAATTATATGCATAAAACCCCATAGGGCTTTACATTTTAACCTAATCTTCTCCCCAAATTACAGCAAAACCCCTGACATCAACTGCACCCCACTGAGCCCAAAATTTGTGTAATTTGCAAATCACTGCTGTATTGTATTACATCAAACAAATGATGTCAGTTGATGCAAGTGTGATTTGCATGATGCTACCACTGATGGCATGCTGTTTGCTGTTTTGAATGGGAGGAGCTTGTCTTTGCTGTCTATTATTTTATATATTGAAAAAAATATGCTATTGTTGAGGTTAGCGTTGTATTTCTTTTAAACCTCTGTATGAATCAACTAAATCACTACAAAACATTTAGGCTAACTTTATATGAGATAAGAATATAATATTCTCTCTCTCTCTCTCTCTCTTTTCCCTACATTTACCATATATTGGCCACATATGGTAACATAAAAATGAAAAATAAAACAATTTTCTAACAAAGTCTTTTAATATCCTCTCATAACACTCTAGGGTTGAAATTTTGAAGTATTACCATTAGTTCCCCATAAAGGGTTAAATTCTTATTACGCATCTTAAATGATTCTTGAAAGGTATATTATATTTAAATTTAAAGGCTAAAAGTACACAAAAAGATGTTCCTTTGGTGATACAATCAGTGACAAAGGAAAACTAGAGAATTACTATTAAGTGAATGGTAATGAATGCTAATGAATGTAGACTCACTGCACACCTCAGTACTCAGTAAAGCTATTCTCTCTTTTTTTTTTTATAGATATTTAGATAGTTTAGTATATAGAAGTTATAGATATCTTAGTATGCAACATGAAAGAAATATTGCAGAGAAAGAATGCTGACACAAAACCATAATCTTGTTTTATGCTTTCACTAAACAATGCATCAGATGGCAAAAGCAATACTAGAGTCTAAAACTGATTTGTGTCATGTTCAGCTGGAGAGTCTTTCCATCTACCTTTAACATCATTATGAGGTGCTCGAGATGGACTGCAGGCAGCAGCTCATAACAGCAAGAAGATTCAAAGATCATTCATAGGTTAAGACAGCAAACACCATATAAATAAATGGACTCATACAGAGCAGGTTGCTTCCAAACCATTACCATCAGGTCATATAAAGGCAATGTGTGATGAAATTCTCCAGTGGGCAGTAAAGTGAAAATGTTGCAGGCAATGTAAAAATTTAATAATAAAAAAGTCAATAGTCAGGACACAAGTGAGTTCAGCACACTGGGTGCTTCGGAGACCTGTGCAGAGTGAGCAGGACTCGGTTTGTCATAACCATTAACATCCAAAGCACTGCAGAATGCCTGGCCTGTCACATAGCATCCTTTATCCAATAATAGTGCAGACAGGACTTGGATGCTTGCCAGCTTAGGACAAAAGGGCCCATCTGTCTCTTAAAGTCCTCAGCCAGATAAAAGAGAAGAGCACTGCAGGGGCTTACTGAAGATGGCATGTTCCAAGGTTGAATTATTTGCATCACAGGTCAAAGTGTCTTGCCATTGCAAATCTCCCTGACAAACCAAGTTTTTTCTGATAAGTCAGAATCAATAAAACACCATTTTGTCTGTACATATGTAAAACATTTGGTGGATCAAACTGTTTTACATTACAGTCCAGTGAGCGTTAGAGGTATTTTCCCTGATGGACGTGCCAGTAGGGAAACTTCCACTGACTGAAGTGTAATGATAACTCAGGGGTTAAGGGTCTGTAGTATTGACCAGATTTTTGTTCTGTTCAGATGCCATAATGTTACTGCCACATTGTCAGTTCACATAAACTGTTCAGCTTTGTGGTTGGATTGATTTCTGGTTCACCTAGAGGTTGTTTTTGGTGAAAGCAGTTAGCAACTGAATAAAAGTAAGCATACATCATCATTATTATTATTATTATTATTATTATTATTATTATTATTATTATTATTATTATTATCATCATCATCACTTCCCTCATAGACTTTTTTTTGGATAGTAAAGGGTTTCTATAGGGCTTCCATACAGAAACTTTATGGATTACCTTTCTGTTGTATTTCTTTCAGAAGTAAGGAAGTTTATAATTATCCATTTATATAAGTACCTAAGTAAGTAAGTCTTCGTCTTCTGCCGCTTAATCCTGTTCAGGATCACGGGGGGAAGCTGGCGCCAATCCCAGCCGACATCGGGCGAGAGGTGGGACACACCCTGGGCGGGTCTAAGTAAGTAAGTAAGTAAATTTTACATTTAATGCAAAAGTTGACCAAGGTCTTGTTACTGATGAACCAGAAAGTGCAAAGCCCTCTGTCCTGAAGACTTTGTTTTGGAGAAAACTTAAAGAAACAGCTTTACCCCTAGCTGTTACAAAGCACTCACATAGCAGACTCCTTTATAAATGGATAATATCTCCCTAGAGAAAGTTTATATTAAAAGATAACCTGTTTTTTTTTTTTTTAACTTTGATTAGTTCCCAGTGAATTAGCAATTACCACATTTATAACCATAGCAACTATATAAGAAGAAGTTTAACCTTCTGGCCAGTCAGGTACGAGAATTCAACAGTACTATTATTAATTATATATTGATGAAGAAAAGTCCATACTTGGAAAAAAAATAAAAAGGTATTCTGGTTAACGGTTTGCATTAAAACATACCACAGTGATATGTGTTAGAAAATTTCGGGAGTGATAGTAAAAAAAAAAAAAAATTGCTGGGACCCTTTTTGCTTTATGAATATAGAAAATAGTGACTTTACAAAATGAACTATACAGCAAGGTCCTAATTTCAGCTAATTTCTTACTGAAATAACATACACCAACACTGCTGACCGTTCTACTCTGTACCATCGCAACATGACATCATCATCCATCTGACTGCCCCATTCAGAAAGATCACAAACACCGGCCTGCTTGTGCAGCCGAAGGCTTCCTGAGCTTCACTGTCAGTGTAAATGCATGAGAATATATTAGTAAGCTTCCTATTCACAAGACATTAAAATACTATCTATAAGTATCACATACAAGATTCTATTGCTGGCAAATAGCAAAGTGGAAGAATGTGCCTTTCGCAGATGCATTTGCACTGTGCTGCAGTGTATCACAGAGAGAGCATGCGTGGGTTGAGCATGAGATGGAAATCAGAGGTCAGCTATGATTACATATTTCCACTGCTTTTATAACCACGATAATGACTGGTTCTCTCAATGAATGATAATAAATTTCAAGTGCGCACGTTCAAGTGTTTCGGCTGCTAACTGCAGACTGTCATGGACACTAACACATTGCTGCAGCCATTCATTATTGTAGCGGAAAAGAACGAACAAAGGTGAAGCTTACTGAAGAAGTCAGTGGAAAACGTGAAGAGACGACGGAGGTCACAAAAAATACCAACATAGCATGCGGCTGTTCCACTAAAAGCTGTTTTGTGCCTGCAAAATACATGTAGCTCAATAAAGAATTCATTCACAGGAGTTGACACTTCTCAGTGTGGGGAGATGATCTTTAAATGTGAGAATTATTTCTCATATAAACTGCAGGCTACTGAGACCTTGCTTTAATCCAGTACTGTGAGTCAGGAACAGCTTGGATTATCTCCAAGAAGATGAAGGGGAGCTCAAGCCTCAGCAGGATCCAGGACTCTTCCTGCTCCTATCACACAGAGAGACAGCTGGTGCAGCACACACACATGGAAATGTAAAGATAAGCAAATAAATCAATCAAGAATCACACAATGATTTATATGGTCATACTTTAAACTTTAGAAACTTGCAGTCACGATGACAATAGTCGCTGGCATTTGCCACTTCTAAAGGTGCATCATAAAGTTTTTCTCAAATTGTTACAGTAAGCTACACTGCAAAAAATACCTATGATATGGCTTTTCAGGTAGTAGAATGGTATCGGATATCAGGCTAAAATTGTTTTGTATAGCACAAACCATACTGAAGCAACAATTCATTGTAGGAGTAGAAAGGGTGATTCCTTGAGTAACATGCCATTGGTGTCCCACTAATATTACATTTACAAATATGTACCACTTGTTAATTTTCAATAACCAATTTACCCTGGTCACAGTGGATCTGGAGCCAATCCTGATAACACGAGGCTCAAGGCAGAAGGATTCACCCCAGATGGGATGCCGTTGGACACACAAATATTCACACCTAGGTTAAAAAAAATCCAAGTATGTGCATGTTTTTGGACAGTGGGTGAAAAACAGGGAAAGCACAAGAAAAACATGCACGGAAACCCATGCACAGATGATATCCTGAGGTCTAGGCAATTTTTAGGCAGTGTATGGACCACTGCTCAGGCTGAGCGTGAGGCGACGTGGTCAACACTCTCAGTTGGCTGCAACAGCAGCTCGGTATCGGAGGTGACGTGCTGAATAAGCTGAGGGTGAGACTCTGATGGCTTCCTGTGATGTTGTTCCTGTTTTTAAAATCTTTACTAGGAGATAATTTTTTTTTTTTACCTGTGTCAGCATTTCAGTTTAAGCTTTGTTTTGTTATGATGCACCAAACTTGTAGCACTTTGAGATTTGTTTTAATGAAAAGTGCATTAGAAATAAAATGTATTATTATTATATTATTATTATTAATCATTGTTAATTATTGTTCTTTCATTTTTACTGTTCTGCTTGCTCTAAAATATAACTATAAATGGTTCAAACCAAAAGTAGCACTGACTTCTGCACACACAAAAAACATATACAACTGTCTGAGAAACACAAAGAGGGTCAACCAAGAAAACACACTCAAAACATTAAGATACATCACACACACACACACACACACACACACACACACACACACAAACAAACACACACA
>JAQMCW010000004.1:9551390-9573470 GCA_030068335.1 Chrysichthys cranchii
GGTACGGAAAAGGCGGTGGGTCATTGGAGATCGGTGTTTACTGCAGCCCGGCGTCTATTGGAGACCGGCGTCTATTTGTCGTGACATGTTTTTAGCCCGGCGTTTATTGGAAACGGGCGTCTATAAGAGACAGGCCATTATTAGAAGATATACGGTAGTCACATTTCAGTTAGGCCGAGACTGTGTGCGTCAGATGTAACTGGGACGTATTTGGGGGAGTCACATTCAACTGTTAAATTGACAAGTGTGCATGACACAGTCTGGTTTCTGTTTTCCCGACCAGTTTGAACCAGTCAAAGTGAATCAAACAGGTTTCTTTGACAAGCTTCTGAATGTATACTGACCAACTTGCATATGCTTAACCAGTTAAAATATTAAACACAGGGGGTAAAAACATACAAATATCAAATAGACATTCAGATCTGCAGTGTGACAAACTACTGACCCTTGATTCGATTAGCTCTGCATGACCATACTGCTTCTAATACCAGAGCTGGACAGCTACAGGGCCAAAGGTTTGGGGATACCTGAACATCATACCCTTATATGGTTCTACCCCAAACTGCTCCCACAAAGTCAGAAGCACAACTTTATACATGTTCGTCTTTGTATGCTCTAACTTTCCCTTCAGAGCAAATAAGAGGCCAAACCTGTTCTAGCATGACAATGACCCTGAGCCCAAAGCGAGCTCTATGAAGACATCATGTACAAGATTGGACTGCAAGCATTCGAGTGTTCTTCACAGAGCCCTGACCTCAACTCAACTGGAACACTGACTGCACCCCAGGCTTCCTCAACTGACCTCACTAATGCTCTGGTGGCTGAATGAGCACAAATCCCCACAGGCACACTACAAAATCTAGTGGACAGCCTTCCCAGAAGAGTGGACCTTATTATAAGAACAAAGAGGAACTCAGTCTGGAAAGGGATGTTCAACAAGCACATGTAGTCATGATGGCCAGGTCTCCACAAACATCTGGCAATATAGTGCAGGAATTAGGATTTTACAGTCGTGCAGTAGGAATTACTCACCAGGCGAGCAGTCTCAGCTTTCTCCTCATCAGCACCATGCTTAAAGATGTTCACTGGGGCCATTGATAAAGATGCCTGTCAAAGAACAATCACATTTACATGAGTGTCATGCAATTTCATCAATTGCCATAAATTCAATTATTATTTTTTTTAATTGATCTCAAATGTACATTAAAAAGCAATCCACACAATAGCTGTATAGACTTATACAGGTTTGGCAGAGCAGAAAGAACACCAAAGATAATGAATCAAATGTCTGATTTAGTGAACAGGAAGTATATTACATATACATGCTGCATAAACAAACTATTTTATAGTACACTCCTTTATATTCCATAAACACGGTGTTTCAGCATGACACATATCTGTGTTTAAAGATTTTAAATCCTAAACCAGATCTTCCCTGCGTTTATAAAAGAAATCTGCCTGAATTACTCCTATTCTACTATACTAAAACCCCCCAAAAAAGCATTTTCATTGATCGATGCATGAATTAAAAAAAAAAACAAAAACAAAAAACAACTACCCCTGGTTCAGCAACTCGATTTCTTGATGAGCCATCATAACCTCACAACAGAAGATCTTCTATTACAGCTTGTTGCTGTCCATCATGTGCACATATGTAATTATTTACCTGGCTTGGTCTAAAAAGACAAAAAAACTGCCAAAGAGAACAGAATGTTTAAAGGCTTCGGGACAGAGAGGTGTGTTGTGTTTATTCTGAGCTTCTACTTGAAAACAAATGCGTCTTATCAGCTCAGAGGCTGTGGTGACGGTCAAAAGCAGTAACGTGAAGTGCAGTGTGAAATAGTACACAGTACTATTAGTAATAATACGGTCACTTCAAATGGTCCTACTTCTAACCATAATCTATCTATTACTCTTCCAGGTCCGGCCCTACAAATATTAGTACGTACGTAGTGATGACTAAGACCGTTTTGTCATTAATATATTAAGAAAAGACAAAAATACAATACCTATTTTTACCTATATTAATAATACCTAATGTATATATAACCAAATTAAATATACCTAATTTTACCTATATTATAATACCTATTATTTTTTGGCCATTTTGGCCTGGACAGGAAAGAGTTAAGGGTTAAGCATAAAAAGGCACAGCCATTCAGTTCTCACTGCTGCTTATCAAGACCTCTGTATCATAAGCAAGGAATTTTATGGAGCAAAACCTTTACAGGTTTTAGCTAAAGGCCAATTAAATTTAAATCATATTCAGAAAAATGTGAAAACTTGTACATACACTATATTTATTTACTTACTTACAGTGGTACCTTGACTTACGAATGTCCCAACTAACGAGTTTTTCGAGATACAAGCCACATCTCGGACGATTTTTTGCTTTGAGTTGAGAGCTAAAACTCAGGTTATGAGCCAGCTTCAGATACCCCACCGCTAGTTGGTCCGAAGAAAGTGAGTGCAAAGGACAGTGCTGAGAAGAAGAAGCGGATGATGTGCATTGAATTAAAGAAAGAAATTATCGAAAAACATGACCAAGGTGTGCGTGTAGTCGACTTGGCGAAGCAGTACGAGTGAAGCACTTCTACGATCTGCACCATACTGAAGCAGGAGGAGTCGATAAAGGCTACAACGCCAGCCAAGGGCATTAAAATAATTTTCTTACTTTCAGACTTTATTCAAAAGAAAATCCCAGAAAAAGTTGCACCTGGACGTGCGACGGTGCTATTAACTGACACTTGCCAAACTCATTTCAGAAACATTCTGAAAGGGAGGATGAAACAGACCTCATTGGACAGATTTTTATCAAAAACCCCTGCAGATGAAAGTGAGGAAAGCGTGGCGAAATGCGCAAATCAGCGAATAAGATTCAGTTATTCAGTTCAGCCTTTCTCCTCCACCTCCATCAGCATCTTCACGTCGTCTGATCTCCAAGGTAAATGCTGCACATTATACTTAATAAAACCAGTTTACTGCAGTACATTCTACTGTATTGTGTTTTTATCCAATATTCATTATTTATAAGGACATTCTTCTTATTTAAAAACATGTAAGAAAAAAACGCAGGTTTTTGGGGGTTTTTTGAAGGGGGGTGGAACGGATTAATGCCATTTCAATTCATTTCAGTGGAGAAAACTGATTTGACATACAAGTAATTTGAGTTACGAGCTCCGAGACAGAACGAATTAAACTCATAAGTCAAGGCACCACTATATTTATTTTATTTGGTAACCTGAGATAATGAAGGTCGATCTGTGAAGTATTCTTTTTGCTCAAAATGAATTCCGCCTTCTTTACATGACTGTTGATATGTCCTCTGTATCCACATCGCAACGTGACGATTAGTGTGAAGGAGCCGCAGCAAACACCTCCCCCGCGCTGTGACTCCTCCCCCTCCACCTTCCCCATAGAAACCACTAGAAAGCGCTGCTACTTTCGCTGCTACGCTAATAAGGCTAACAGCTCAGGGCTAATCACTCTTCAGACACTGTCTCCCGAGTGTTTCTATTGAACAACTCACACACAGAAACTCCAAAGGAAAAACACAAGGGAAATAAACACAATAAAATGTGTTTGCTAAAAGTGTGACGTAAAACATAACTAGCATGGTAGCTTATCCGCTAAGCTAACGGGCTAGCGCAGCCGGGATGCAGGGTTAACACAACGCACTCACTGACAGCTAGCGTTAGCGGTGTGGCTAATGTTCAGCATTCCTATGAAACAGTGCGGCATGAGAAAGCTAGGAAACATTAAGGAAATGAAAAGAACGTGAAGGGGTATTTATAGACTCTGCTCGCGCGCTTGTTTATGTTATCCGCGCTCACTGCTCGCCGTCCTCAGGAACGTTACTCTGAAGGCCGACATGTGCGCGTGAGGGCGGCAGGGTGTAGTCGGTGTAGTCAAATCTCTACAAAGCGACACTCTCTACAGTCCCCACATTTCACGAATATTCGACCTTTAATCGCATTTCTGTCCGACCTCAACAAAAATGAGTTAGATATGAGGATCCATTTTAACAGACTCTTACCATGGCTGCTACAAGTCAGGCACAAAGCCGCACGCGCGTACACACCGGGGAGAGAGGAACCTGCAGCGCGTGAGGCACTAAACATGGGAAAGACGCGTACTGTTTTTTTTCCTACCCACATTCCGGAAAACCCCGCCTTCTACACTATGATTGGCTAATACTTATGATGAGTCCTGCATTGTATTGGCTTGCGGTATTTAGTCTGTTTGTTCATTGGATAAATCGCTCGCGAGGGTTCTCTAACAACCAATTGTGGTCAGAAGGCGGAATTCGGGTGGGGAATCGAACGCGACGCAGAAACAACGAGCGAGCATGATTTTTTCCAAATTAAAAGTTCCAGCCTTCCAGCTTAAATGAAAGGATAAGGTGCCACACATTTAAAAAAAGCAAAACATGACGAGTTTTTATATTAGCCGATATTTTCAAATGGTAAGAAACGTACACGTTTTCATCAAGGAGGTTTTTGCTGATTACTGAGACATGAGACAGGAAACGCCTAGCAAAAATACAAAGTGTCTTTATTGTTTTTTGGCAAAGAGTCGTGATAGAATGAAGCCTTGAATGGATGTGGCTTTAATGTTTACACGTAACTACACTTCCGTTACTTACTTATAAGAATTCATTTCGACCAGTCAGGTAGTTTGGACACAACTGGTGTGTAATACCACATACCTTACAGCAGTATTCTACATTCTTCTTCTTCTTCTTATTGTTGTTGTTGTTGACAATAATAATAATAATAATAATAATAATAATAATAATAAATAAATAAATAAATAAATGCCACCCTAATAATGTTCTTCTTCTTATTATTATTATTATTATTATTATTATTAAGAAGAAGAAGAAGAAGATGAGGAGAATATTAGGGTGGCCCAAAGGGAGCTCCGGAATCTCTGCTTTGATTCTGCTATTAGTTTACTGTCTGTGTGGAGTTTCACACGTTCTGCATTGATTTTCTTTGGATTCTCCAGTAGGTGAATCTTGGAATGGAAAAAATTTGTGTGAGTGTCTGTGTGCGTGTGTGTGTTCCCTCAGGTCAACTATCATTATATCCATGGTGAATTCATGCCTCACACCCACTGCTTCTGGAATAAACACTGGATCCTGACAACTATAAAGAAGTTACTCAGAATGAACAAATGAATGAATGAATGATCACCACTGGCACTGCTCAACTCTGATTTCAGACATTCACATCACCCAACCTGTATACACCACTTTGTGAAGCAGCTCCTGTTTTGTTGGTAGACAGCAGTGCATTCTACAGGACGTGAGAGACATTACATTACAATACCCCAAGTGTATAGAGCAGGTAATGGGTGGAGATTTGCTGGTGTCGTCTGGGCGGGAACAACAACAGGTGAAATACACCTATAGATGGAGATGGGTGGAGTGAAAGAGAGGAAGAGAAACAAAGCGCAGAGAACACGAGTCTGTCTGGAGAAACAAGTAGATGTTGCAAAGTTTCAGCATAGTTTTGTTCAACTCGGCAAGGGCTTGCACCTGTTCAGATCTCTTTGGACTTTTGGAGATGGTGAGAGACCTTGTCTCTACAGGTGGACTACTCTGTGTTTGAGCAATAAGACAGAGAAAAGCTTTGCTTTAAAGACAGCAAGCATCATAGAGACTTCCTCCTCTACTATTCCATCATCAACGCTGAACGTTGAACTGGATGTGCGAGTCTGACCATGCAGTCAGCTGGACAGGAGCAAGAAGACTACTTCGATTTCTTGTTCAAGATCATTTTAATCGGAGACACAGATGTTGGCAAAACATCTGTGATTCAGAGATTTAAGACTGGACACTTCTCAGAGAGGCAGCAAAGCACTATCGGTGTAGACTTCATTGTTCGCACCCTCACCATCCAGGGCAGAAAAGTAAAGGTGAGTTTCACTGATTTAAGACCTTCTGGTTTTAATGACATAATTGGGCTGCTGTTAAAGTCATTAAAAAGGGCACAAGTTTAGTGGAAGAACTTGTTCTGCAAAGTTAGATGTTCATCACCCTTTAGGAGGATCCTTTTTAATGCTAAGTCATTTTTAGAACGTGAAATAAACTCGTCAGACCAGCATCGGTAATACACAACCTGCTCTACAGGTTTCCCTAAACCAACATTCTACACTGTTTCCCCTGAGCACCTTAAGGTCCCTTAGCTGACCACCCTTCAACTCTTCAACCAGCCACTATCAACAGGCAGGATTGTGTATTTTGGTCACCAGCATTAGTGAGGGATCTGTCTGTGGGCAGTGAGTGACAGAGTCCTCTAATGCTGGACTCTGGTGGTGAAAAACATATCACCATTCACGCACTGAAAGCGTGGAATCTTTGGTATGCTCAGTCGTTAGCCGCAGTAGTCAGACTTTAGTCTGACATCAGAGAACGTGTGACTCTGCCTCGCATCTATAGCCATCAGAGGCTAATGTCACAGATTACAGATTATTCTTAGAAAACACTGGACCTCTGGGCAATATCGAATTTCCACGCAAAAACACATGAGCTATTGTTAGAGTAAATAAAAGTTATCAACCTTCGTATGGCACGGTTTAGTTTTCTTTGAGTGCAGTGAACAGGATTTTCACTGCAGCCAGAAAGATAATTGAAGGTCTTGAAATTTACAATACACACCCAGATTTCTGTTTGAAGGGTATGACCCGAGATAGATTAGCATGTTATCGGTCCCAATACAGTATCTTTAAATTTACAGAATCTTTAGTGTCACGTTGAGTGGCGTTCCCATCTAAACCAGTCTATTTATAGAATTAAGATACTACACTAGATTAGTGAAAGTTTTGTTTTGTTACTCATCAGTTTATAATGAACAGGGAAGTATGTTAAACCCTGACTGGGTGGAACCAGTGATTTTCCATGTGGTGGCCCTATCAGTAGTATAAAGTAAATAAAATCACTAAATGCTCAACAGGCTTGTTTAATCCTCAAGGAGTATGACATAAATGGCATCTATTTTGTGGTTTAATGGCTTAGAGGGTACAAGAAATGGAAGGTTGATTAGATTAATGGGTAATATATATATATATATAATAAATAAAATCAGATACAGTATCACGTCAAAAATTCAAATGTAGATTTGTATGAAAACACAGCCAGGTAAGAATGGAACATGGTTTAGGATCAAGTCTAGTGTGCAAGTTGCAGGTGTATTAGGTTGCTATAGCACAGCAGGTCTACAGAGAGCAGCACAATCTCAGTGGGATGTGAGGCATATGAAGCAGTGATTCACATCTATTCACTTTGTCATCTTCAAAATGAGTAACAAGAATGCCATGAGTACTTTGTATGAACTATTTGAAATGGCTTTAATTCTATTATTATATTATAACACATTACTGAGGAGCTATTATGGGTTATTCAGTAAGTACATAGAAACTAATATGAAAACAGGAAAAAAACGAAACAAAACGAATTTACAAACGCGTGGACCAGCTGCCAGGTTATTTGAGACCATCCAGTCAAAAGCCCGGGCCTTTTCTCACCCAGGTTTCTCACAATATCTAATTACCAGTTCCCACCATAAGATCCACAGTTATGTCCATAAGTATTTAGACTTTGATGAAATTTTTGTAATTTTCTCTCTGTATAGCACCACAATGGAATTTAAATTTAGCCGTCAAGATATGACGGGGTTATAGACATTTTTAGCTTTAAATTAAGAGGTTTACCAAAGGTAAATGCATTAAGCTTTCAGAAATTAAAGCCATTTTCCCTAGCGTCCTCCCGCCCCATTTTCAGAGGCTCAAAAGTAATTGGACAAGTGACTGACAAGCAGTTTCATGGCCAGGTGTGGCCCTCTCCCTCGTTATTCCATGACAAATGAAGTAGATAAAAGGTCTGACGTTGATTCAAAGCACTGAGTTTGCCTTTTGGTAGCTCTTCACTGAAACTCAACATGAGGTCCAAAGAGGCATCAATGCAAGTGAAGGAGGCCATCAGTAGGTTGAGAGAAAAACCAAAACATACCTATCACAGAGATAGCAGAAACTGTAAGGCAACAAGATATGACATGAGTATAGATATTTTTAGCTTTAATTTAAAGAGAAAGTACAGTCATTTTCAGAGGCTCAGAAATAATAGGACAAAGAAACATTATATAAAATATATATGCACTGTTTTAATACTTACAAAAATCCTTTGCAGTCAGTGACTGCCTGAAGACTCAACCCATGACATCACCAAATGCTGAGTTTCATCATTTGAGATGCTTTGCCTGATCTTTACTGCAGCCACCTTTAGTTCCTGCTTATTTATGGGTCATCCTGCCTTCAGTTTTGTCTTCAGTCAGTAAAAAGCATGCTCAGTTGCGTTGCTGACTCAGCCATTTAAGAACATTTCATTTCTTTGCCTTAAGAAGCTCTTGGGTTGCTTTCTCTGTACGTTTTGGGTCATTATCCATCTGTACTGTGAAGCGCTGTCCTATCAGTTTTTCAGCATTTGACTGAATCTGAGCAGAAAGTACAGCTGTACACACGTCAGAATTCATCATGCTACTTCCCTCAGCAGTCACATCATCAATGAACACCACTGACCCCGTTCCATCGACAGCCACACATGCCCATGTCCACCTGGTTTAACAGATGATGTGGTGCTTTGGATCATGAGCCCTTGCTTTCCTTGTCCATACCCTTCTCTTCCCATCATTTTAGTACAAGTTAGTCATGGTTTCATCTGTCCAAAGAATCTTGTTCCAGAACTGGCCAGGCTTTCTAGCAAAGGCTAATCTGACCTTTCTGTACTGAAGTATTACCAGTGTATAGCATCTTGAGATAAACCCTCTGTATTTACATTCATGAAGACATCTATTGAGTGTAGATGTCAAGGGGTTTTTCTTCACTAACCAAAGGATTCTGCTTTGATCTTCCACTTTTATTGTCTTCTGTGGTCTCCCAGGGCTTTTGGGTTTGCACAGCTCACCAGTGCATTCTTTATTTTTAAAAATGTACCAAATTGTTAATTTGGGCAACCTTATGGTCTCTGCTATCTCTGTGATAGGCTTATTTATTTATTTATTTATTTATTTATTTTTCTCAACCTACTGATGGCCTCCTTCACTTGCATCGATGCCTCTTTGGACCTCATGTTGAGTTTCAGTGAACAGCTACCAAAAGTCAAATTCAATGCTTTGAATCAACGCCAGACCTTTTATCTACTTCACTTGTCATGGAATAACGAGGGAAAGGGCCACACCTGGCAATGCAACTGCCTGTCAGTCACATGTCCAATTATTTTTGAGCCTCTGAAAATGGGGGGACTCTGTGAAAAATGGCTTTAATTTCTAAAACCTAAATTTCTAAACCTTTGTTAAACCCCTTAATTTAAAGCTGAAAGTCTGTACTTCTATCACATATGGATTGCTTAATTTCAAATCCACTGTGGTGCTACACAAAACTACAAAAATAGCATCAATGTGCCAATACTTATGGACCTAACTGTATATCTCCCCCTAATGTACAGCAGTTTCCAGGAAGATGAATGCTATAACGAGTGTCCTCTGATATATCTGAAGCCAGTAATCACACTTTTGCCAAATCGCTGCACCAAACACATTTGTCGGTGAGCACTAATTATCCCCCTCTATTTATGTTCACGTCTGTGGCGTCCCCCTAATTACCAGAGGCAACGACAAATCTTCTGAGATGTCAGTTGTGAAAATTCTAAAAAAGTAAAAAATTAGGTGTAGTCTGACTAGGAACTAGGTGCCAAAACACAGGCTGAGCGGATAGGTCATCTTTGCCCGCTGGTGTAGTGCTGCTACTACATCAGAGACAAGTAGTGCTCCAATTGTGGAAAACCGTAAGGCAATCAAAAAACATTTATTGATCAATCTAATGAAATAATAATGAAAAATAGCTTACCAGCAGGGAACTATTATTTAACTTGGCAAATGGTTAGACTAACATGGATTTACTGGATTAACTCAGAGGAGCTGATCAGGAAACAAGTCCATGTAATTATGCCCCCTGGACTCTGATCCACAGATCACCTCAACACAGGATTAAACCTTAGTAACTAGAATCTAACAGCTGATCTGTCTCAGGAGCTTTTTCCTTGCTTTGCTTGCACATGCAGATTCTCTCGAGATGTTCTCTAGGAAAAGTCTAACACCATATCCTCTGTCAAAGATGCAGGTATGGGACACGGCAGGGCAGGAGCGTTTCCGCACCATCACACAGAGCTACTACCGCAGTGCACACGCAGCTATGATCACCTATGACGTCACCCGCAAATCCACGTTCGAATCTATACCGCAGTGGATCCAAGAGATGGAGCAGTACGGAGCTGCCAATGTCCTACTGGCCCTCATAGGTAAACCCAGGAACATAGTTTTAGTGAGGTCAAAAACAGCTCAAACAGATTTGTACCCAATAGCTTCGCCAAACTGCCTGCTGCAAAGTCTAAAATGCTCTGAAGGTCACTTGCATTTACATTACCTTTACATTTTTTCATCTGGAGAATTCCTTTATCTAGAGTTTTACAAGTGATACAATAAATTGGCCTCATCACATTTGATGAAGGCCAGGTCTACATCTTAGAAATAATATGGCTCTTAGGAACAATATACTGTACTTGTCATAGCTTCTGTCCTAATGGGCCTATTTTGTGCATTTTTCAGAAGACATACACTATACTATACTATACATGTTCTCATTTGCAGGTAACAAGTGTGACCTGGAGTCTGAGAGAGAGGTTGAGTTTGATGAAGCATGCACACTAGCGAAGCAGAAAGAAATTACAGTAGCACTGGAAACCTCAGCAAAGGAAGCGCAGAATGTGGATCAGGCCTTCATCGTGATGGCACACGAGCTACTTGCACGCAATGGACTGACTGTAAAGGAGGACGGATATCACGTGGATTCTCCGCACATATTACTGCGTTCCAACACCAAAACGATTAACAGCCCCACAAACACAGTGGAGAAAAAAAAGGCATGCGAGTGCTAACACTGGACTGTATAAAAAAATAAAATTAATAAAAGTGTTTACACACCTATCAAAAATTTTTCATTCCCTAATAAATCCTGTTGATCTCTGATTACAAACATTCTTTGTCCTCAATATCTGCCGCCATTGGTCAAATTTGGTCAGGTGAAACAATACAACAAATATATGCTTTTTCCCCTACATCAGACAGAGGCATTTATAAGGATACTAACCAAAATACTCCAACATAAATAATGCAAAGCATATCCCAGTACATTAGTGATAAATGTCAACAGCATGTGTGCTGATGGTGGATTTGCTCCTCAGCTGAAAAGTAGTATTTAGATTCAGCTGCGTTGTAAATAAACAGTCCTTTTTTGGGACAAAAATGCAAAACACTATTCCTGAAACCTATTCCATGACCTTTCCTTTATATTAATGAATGTGCTATAAAATTTAACTGTGAATATGACCAATCAAAATAAATCTATACATAACTGTGGTTTCAGGCCAGACAGGTGAACGTGTATAACTTGGGTTTACTGCATAAATAAAGGAAATGACTATACTGAACTTTGGAGGCATTTGATTCTGTCACTGCAGTGATTTATGCTTTTGAGGCATGATGTCAATGTTTTTATAGACACCACAAAGTGTTATGGAGGTTGATGTTTATGCTCTGGAGGATTGTGTGATATTAAACTATGTCCACATAACAGCTTTTAGCATGTGGCTTTCTTCATTTACTTCACAAGCACTCTCTGATGCAGGGTACAATGTGTAAACCTCATCACTATAGAAGCCCAAAGAATTGGTTGCTGCGTCAGAATTAAACAATGCACGAAATCCCTGTTTTACATGATACATTTTTAATCATGTCCTATGAACAAAAATGGTGACGTGCAGCAAAGGAGCAAAGATGACATTTTTCACACCTACACACCTTTTGGAAGAGCTGCAGTAAAAAAAAAAAAAAATCTAATTTAAATGCAAACGTACAAGTATTTCTTCATTCATAAGAAGAATTTTTATGAAGATTTATGTACGTGTAGATTAAAGACAGAGATCTGAATCTACAATGTTGGTGAAGACATTAGGCAGGTCATTATACCTGCACTTAGACAGTCTTGGATAATTAAATTTTCGTGACTGAGCATTTCACTTATATTACTTAAACTTCTAATAACTATATACATATAAAAAGTCACTTTGATACCTGGGACTGCATTTCTAAAACGCAGGCCTAACTGGTACAGAGCCCCATCACACATGGCTGAAATATCCAACAAAGCCATTTTTATATGCACCCTAAAGTTACAGGTGTTGCCCGTTTTCTGGTTCAAAACAAATATCTTCACTTGTACATTAACATAAATCATCCATCAATTTCAAGCTCTTCACATTTCCTATCCACCTTCTTATATACACTCACTGTCCACTTTATTAGGGACACCTGTACGCACTGTGGCAGCTACACAATGCATAAAATTATGCAGATACAGGTACAGATGAAGGGCTTTACATCACAAACATCTGAAGCTTGCCCTGTATCTGTGTGATGATATGTACTGCTCTGCTGTCATGTCACTGGCAGATTAGACACTCACATGAATGAGATGATGTACAGGTGATACTAATAAAGCAGATATTTCATCATTTGTTTTCTTTGCATGTTGTCGTGTTTACAATTCTATACCATCTTTGACTTTTTCATGGTGCGCCAGCGGTCTTTGATATTAACTGCCGTGCGGCCTTTAAATGGGAACGCATGCCTGATCTTCTCCCAGCGTCCTTCTCCATAACGAGCCACTCCTTTCTTCACCCAGTCTGACTCTTCCTCAGTCCACTTCTGCAACAGAAACACAGTGAAATACCTCTGAGCAAACGTCTCCTACATAACAGAAGACACTTATACAAGTTTCAGAAAGTTTGCTCTGTCTTACTGGTATCAGAGATTGAGTTGGACACATTTCCAGCAACAACTTCATGTATTTTGCCTTTTAATGCTTTCTTTCAAATATGGCTCTCATGCTGCTGCCCCCCCCCAACAACTAGTAAAACTATTAATAAAAACTATTATAAAACTCTAAAATGTGCTTATCCTTTCCTCAGTCTTGCTCTACCCCACTTCTCTGCTGCTCATGTTATCAAAAGGAAGCATATCTAACATAATTCATTAGTTTTACATGATAAACAAATATTGCAATTTGGGGAAAAAAAAATTTACATTAGTATACAAATCTGTTACCCATATGCATTTACATCAAAGATTTTCAGTTACATAACACTGAACTCATGGATCAGTTTTTTTTTTTATTATCACTTCCTAGATCAACAAGATATATCCAATGAATCCAAACAAAACATTATTTTATAAGTATATGAAACTATTCTCCATATTCACAATTCATGGCCTCCATAGAAAATAAATAAATAATTCTCAATCTCCTGGATTGAGGTCTGTCTAATAACATTATAAAGAGCTACTGCATTTAGAATGAAATTCACTCACCTTCCGTTTCAAAGTGCTGTTACTTGAATTTTGACCTTTAAAAAGCAAAAGGCAAATTCACTCAACAAAACCCTTTTTTCCCCCAAATAATCACTGAGTATCTTATTGTCTCCAATGCCTATTAAACCTTTGCATATAGTCCTTTATATATCATTATACAGAATTATACAAAATTTTTCCCAGTTAAACCCAGTATTTTAGCGTCATAAAAGTAAAACATTTGAGAAAAAAAATTAAATGTTTTAAATTTAAAAGTAGAACACTGAGGAAAAAGTCAGAACATCCATAAACTGCACATCATAATGCTATCTATTTTTGTTTTCCATGAAGAATTAAGAGACTGTACCTTTAGATGTTTCAGGAGAAACGGAGAACATCAACTCCTCTTCACTCCACTCTTCCTGGGCTCCAGACACATCCATCCAATGTCTCCTACAGCAACAAACATTTTACTTTATACTAATCATCATATGCACACTCATTTTAGACTTATTGTTGTAGTGAAATCTAAAACAATCACCTAAGGCTATTACTGATTTCTGTTTATAATCTAGCATCATTTCCAAGGCCACTCAGCCTTGACTGACTGCTCTGGCTGCAATTAGGTGTTTTGGAAGACAACAGTCTGTCAAACTAAGCTGGAATAATGGTCACAACTGATTAGAAGTAAGAAAGATGAAGCAAAGAAAAGACTGATGGGGGAAAATACACACTGTTTAGGCTCTTCTGCTGATGGTGGAGTCTCACACACAATGGCGTCTACACTTTCTTTACTTTGCGCGTGCGGCCTGTGGGACACAGATTGGTTACTACACAAAAACTCAACTAACATGTATTTATGGAATGAACAGAACACAGTCACTGAAAAACTCTAACGTGAAATAAAATATATATAAATAATGAAAGCGCTTTGGAATGAGGCTCACCGATTTGTTGATTGTTTCTGAAATTCCTTAATAGGTGTTTGTTGGGTAGGAGGAAGGCTGCCATTTTCCAGCCTGCTGGGGGTGGAGCAGTCCTGAGGCTTATCGAGATTTTGGTGGGAATCAGGCTTTGGCCCAGTGCGAATACTCTTCCTGTGACGACGACAACATTTACTGTTTTAGAGCGATCAGCACTATATTAGAGAGCTGAAGCAAAGGGGGAAATCAGAAAGAATCTTAAAACGATGGTAAAACAAACTTTAAAAATGTGATACTGTAATAATGCAAACTTTTGAAATGCCAATTTCTAAAAAAAATGAAAGAAGAAGAAGAAGAAAAAAAAGAGTCTTATATAATTATATTATATAATATGATATTTTCGTATTTGCATCACAATAGATGCCAACAAACCTGGTAACTAAAGAATGGGTTAAAAACTTATTAAAATAAAAAGCAATGCAGTTTAACATTGCATCCAACATACTGGACTCAAAAGCTTTTGTTATAATAAGTACACTTGCAGGTGCACAAATCTGTACGACAGATTTATACGTAAACAGAACGAAAAGAAAGAAAGCACTCTTACTCAAAACAAACTGTGGAAAATGTATTGGACATTTGCTGGTAGCCGGCTTTCCTTTAACCTGCTTAAAGTGCAATTTGAAAATGTGAACTAAAAAAAAAAAAAAGTAATGTAAAGACGCTAGTTTCAAAAAAACTTGCAAACATTGCAAGAGTTTTTACACTCGTACAAGGTGATTTTTCGGCTGATAAAGTGATATTTCACAAGACTGAAATGGAAACAACTTTTGCATATAAGTCACATAAAGAACAAATGGAAACACCACCTTTAAAAATAAACAAACAAACAAAAACACACAAACAAATAAATCACTTTAAGACCTATTGCAAGAGGAGAAAGCCCTCACTGGCTAGTGTTTCTCAATCCTGGTCCTGGAGCACATTTTGGTATTTTCCCTTTTGTAATTCACTCAGTTCAGCCTTTTTTTTTTTTTATTAGCTGATGAGTTGAATCAGGTGAGCTGGGAGCACTGAAAACACCAAAATGTGCCAAGGCAGTGTTATTCCAAGACCAGCACTGAGAAACACAAACCTGAGCTAAAGACATTTTTAAAAAAAATCAAAAGTCAAACACTATGGCAATGGAAACACAAACAGGCTTTTGCAGTTCACCTGCGAGGAGCTGGTCTGCGGTATTTCCGGACCGGTGTGGAGCTGACGGACAGTGAGCTGAGTGGATCGTCTCCGTTAGAGCGCACCCGCAGCGGGCTGAGACACTGCTGAGATCCCGAGGATTCAACTTCACTCAGCAGACTGTCCTCCTCCATCACTAACTGTGCTACACTCACTGCAGACGCAACAGCAGCAGACCCCTTCTTGCCTTTCTCAGCTGACGGACGGATACGTGGATCTGTTAGTGAAGGTGTCTCCTCTGAACTTTCTTGCTCCTGTTCCACGTGTTTATTTGCGCAGTGTTCCAAGGTCACTTTACTTTGACTGCTGGCATCAGACTGCACACAAGTGCTCTGCTGTGACTGCAACGTGTCATCAGAGGGACTTTCTTCACACACACACAAACACTGCTCCTTTTCATTTGGTGGCTCCTCTATCGGAGTCTCTGTGAGTTTGAGACAAAGTTCCATGTTACGATCTATTACATTCTCTTGCTGGGCCTCACACTCCTCCGCATGCTCCAGCTGAGTGAAGGGGACAGAGACAGAAAAGTGCTCGGCAAGCTTGGGGTAGCTGGCCTTCAGGTTGCTGTGGGTCAGGTGCACTGTTACCAAAAGGGTTGGAGAACAAGCTCTGCTACAGGAGAGAATAAATAAGGAAAATAATGGAAAATAATGAGACATTCATACTGTCCAGCTGTAGAATGGGTGATTTTAGACACGGGAGCTACAGAAGGACAATTAACTAATCTCATGGAGTAAACCAGACAATCAATAAACTTCAGTGCTGTGGGCCTGACGAGCTGTATTTTATTATATAAATCCAGTTCTGGACATCAAATGTAACTTTAACATACTAGAATAATTTAGTAAACACAGATTGTGTGAAGCTGCATGTTTACAATGAATCAGCCATTCAAGCAGTAATTCTGCACACACCTTGTGTTATTTTTGGTTGGCGTGCTCTGTTGCGAATTGGATGAAGAATGGTCCGGGAGAATCGTATTATGTTCACTGCTCGGTCTGCTCTGTGTACACGACTGCGGGTTGATGGTCCTAACGGCCTGTGGCTTATGTGCAGCCCTGATGTCTACCATCCTTCCTTGTCTTGAGAGCTGGACCATCTTTAAAAAAAAAACAACAACAAACAAATCATGAATGTTAACCAGCATAACTACCCAGAATACTGAAAACATTTAAACTTCATATGGCATGTTAGTATTTATTGATAAAACACTGATCAGTATCACGATGGTGACGCTACAGTCAAAAGGTCATCTTTTGTTTTAGCAATGGTGACATGCATGATGTCATTTCCTCCAGGGGATCAAACAGAGCTGGAAGATGTCATGTAAAACGATCATCAAGATTATTTTGGATAATGTTAAAATTATCTATTGCAATTATAGTTTGATAATTTGATGACAAAACTCATGTTGCTTAATTTTAAATAAACAGAACACACCACCATTATCAAGGGTGTACAAATTAAATACGTCTTAACCCACCAGGCAAAAGTAGGTAAAACTGAGTAAGTAGCTGAGTGAGTAACTATGGATAAATCCAAATAGTCACAGTCATAGTTTTAATCTTTTAAATATAAACAGAAGAAGACTAAACTGAATAACCTCAGTATACAACCCAATAGATTTAGGAATGTGACTCATGATTTAACACAGCTGAGACTTGTGTCAGTTAGCTAAAGAACTAGATCAAATCCATCAAGACTTAAAGTCATACCCTGACTAGGAAAGGCTCTGGAATGTGGTAGAGTTTCTCAATGAAGTCCAGCATGTCCTGCTTGAATTCACTGTACGGGATCATGTTGAGAAATGAATGTGTGCTGCATCGCCTTTTCATCAGGTCCAAAAACAGCTTTTTCTACAAAACAGGGAGAACAATTCACAGATGATTTCCTATTCTCCAAATGAATACAGTGAATGAAAATATTCCACATGAAAGTCTAGGAATAACAGAGAAATCTCCCAAACTGGCCTTATATATACTGCTGCCAGTACGAGAACAGTATTACTAGTAGTAATGTACCTTGCCAGCTGAATCCATTCCTTTGGGAAAGTATTTACGCAGCATCTCGTGAGCTTTGTCAAACTGTTTGTTCTTTATGCAAACAACAATAAGCTGGAATACAAAAACATCTTAATTTTGACATCAAATACCAGCAACATAACTCAGGACAAAACACTAATGCAGTAACTAATCAACCAAAACCATGATAAAAGATTGGTTGTGGGAATTTAAGTCATTATACACTGCCATCTCAAAAGTAAATAAACAACCCTCATTACATTTTATCTATGCGGACACCACCTGGTGCTTCAAACTGGTTAATAGATCATTATTTTTCATTTCAGATTACAGTATATTAAACTTTTATAGCAACTAGCCATGTGGCGAACACCAGAAGCAAAAGAGTTGTGTGATTTTCACAGGGGGCGTATTGTGGGTTAGTCTGAGGGTGGACTTAGCCAGCGTATGATTGCACAAAACCTTGGGATTCCTCATCACAGTCAACAGAGTGATTGTACAAAGCAAAGGAATCAGCAGCATCCCGCTCAGGTCGACCTGGGCCCTCTGACAGGTGTCTTCAGCCTATCAAACAGATTGTTGAAAAAGTCTCCCTTGCACGGCCGCTGATGTTGCAGAGCGACTCCAGGTGAGTCAGAGTACTTCTGTGAGGGATCTCCATCAACTTGGCTACTATGGCAGAGCAACTAGAAGGACGTTTCTATAAATACATTTTCTAAAATTGGTGGTGTCTATTTACTTTTGAGATGACTGTGTAGGTTAATTGGTCAATGTTAGGGGTATTCAGTTAAAATCTGTAAAGATCAAGTTACACGAAATTCTTTGCTTATATAGTTGGATATGCAACCAACAGGGACAACATTTGTAATGCTTAAACATTAACGATTACATATTGGATATTTAAAAAAAAAAAAAAAAAAAAAAAAAAGGAGATAATTTAAAGTTGTTTTATTTCACATACAAGTTCTCATGTCTCACCATTTCCCTGATTGTGGTGTGAACTTGCTCGAGTATCTCTTGCGCAACATCTATTTCCGTACAGATAGATTCTAGCACGCTTAGAGCTGATTCTAGAGGCGTTAGAGGTTTCTGAAATGTAACATCTGCAAATAAGAATCAGCAATGAAATATCAGTGTAGCCAAAGGTGGAAAAAAGTGAGACATACTTTAAATAGCATCTCATGTTTACAGACTTACCAAGTTTGTCTCCCTCATTGATGCGCGAAAGGAACTGCATGAATCGCAGTTTGATGGTCATGTCACTGTGTCCATCAATCGGTCTGACCACCAAACCTATATTCATTTTAAACATAGAAAGAATAAATGAAAACATTTACTGCACTTGAAAAGAACAGACCATTTAGACATGTTAAATGTTTATATTAAAATATTTGTGATAGGTTTGTGTGTTTCTGGTGCTAACATTTAGGCTGGTGCTGTATTTTGTTACTCCTGTAAGCTGATGTGTGATGCACTGATGGCACAGGAGGACATTTTGTGTTTGAGGATACAAACTTGACCTAGCTGAGTTGAGCTGGACAGACTAAACAACTAAAGTGCTGCTGCATTGCACTCTTTAGGTGGAAATGAATCATGGACTAAATCTCAATGCCACAACTGTCAGCCATGTTAAACAGCATTGTGGGTAATGTAGGAATCCATTAATCAAAGTGAAAACAGCCACTATATGGCCAAAAGTATATGGACACATGAATGTCACACCTGTTTGTGGTTCTCCTCCAAACTCTTGCCACAAAGTTGGAAGCACACAATTGTCTAGCATGTATAAGCATTAAGGTTTCCCTTCGCTGGAACTAAGAGGTCCAAACCTGTTCCAGCATGGCAATGCCCCTGTGCACAAAGTGAGCTCCATGAAGACATGGTTTGGACTGACAGGACTTGAATGTTCTGCTCAGAACCCTGACTTCGACCACAATGAACACCTGTTGGATGAACTGGAACGCCGTGTATATGCCAGGCCTCCTCAGTCAAAAACAATGCTCTTGTGGATGAACGAACAAGTCCACAGGGTCACAACCAAAATATAGCGGAAAGCCTTCCCTGAAGACAGGAGGTTATTATAACAGCAAAGGACATCCAGAAATGGATGATCAACAATTACTTATGGGCATGTTAGTCAGGTGTCCACATACTTCTGGCCATGTAGTTCACATGCTGAAACCAAGAAAAACCAAGAAATCCTGTCATTCAGGATGGAGTTTTCATTTATCTTGAGGCAGAGTCCTGCACAAGTTCTGGTACCTGCAAATTTTGATGGAACGGTTGAAAATTTAATTTGTGCGTGTAGATGTGGTCAGAAATTAACCAGCCGCAGGTGGATCACGGTTCTAAATGGCAAATGCTTATTTTAAAAATAGGTAGGCTACAATTTATACACACATGCACATTTTTTGAAAATGTCTAACACATTTCCCCACCCTACAGCTGCATTTAAAATAGATAATATTGCTAATAGATTTTTTAAATCAAAGTTTCCACCCTTCCAGAATACAGTGCTTGAAATCACATGACCCACTTAACTGCTTTAAGGAATTAAGAAAACAAATTTCTTGTGGAGATTTCAACATTATATTCTGAAAAATAAAACCTACTTTGGGAGAAATCTGGAGTTATTTCAGATCACAAAAACATGGCAAATGGATTCACTGCATGTAAAAAAAACAACAACAAAACCGTCTGTTACGACAGCAGCTGTATTATGTCAAAACCTGGTTGGAAGGATGACGTCCTCTTCTGACATACTCTTCCAGTGGAAATAACATGCTCCTTTATTGTCTAACATTGCTCAGATTGCAAGACCTATCCTTGTCATCCCTGCACCAAGCGCTGTGAGCGAGAGAGACTTTTCCAGCGCTGGATTTGTTCTTCAGGAGCAGAGGACTCGACTGCGACTGGTCTTTTCACACACAAACCTAAATGTACCAAGCATGATCATGCCATCTCATATAACAGGCAGGCCTCTTCCCCTACAGAAATGACCTCTTTAATTCTGTTGCATCTACCGGAGTATCTTTATGATTAATTTTCCTATCTGAGTGCATCGGCTGGTGTTTGTAAATACCTAGTCTGTGCATAATTAGGAGGCAATGCACTCTTAAAGTACAGACTACTAAAATCTTTTATAATATAGCTGCTGCTGAAAGACAATAAAGCACACTTATTTTTGTTTCAGTCACACTCTTTTATTAAACGATGATGCCAGTGGATGCATAAACACAACACATGAGATTAGTTCTCACACGCTCACATGCAGCAGAGCAGAATAAACAATAATTTATTCTCAGTGTTGTAGCCGGGTTCAAACAGAAGTGTGTGAAGACTGTTTGTTTGTTTGTTTGATTGATTGATTGATTGATTGTCTTGGTGATATGACGCAATACATTTCTTTATCCAACTGCTGCAGGAGTCTAATCTGGATAATCCGGGTTCGGGTCCGAATAGTTCTCCTGGTTAAAAAAGGGGCCGGTTCAGGGCGCGCGCGGGTTTACAAACAGGACTCGTGCAGGACTTTGTCTAAAACCTGTGCATGTCCAGTTTACGTAGGAGGGACAGGAAGCTCTCCAAGCTATTGGTCTCACTCTTACCTGGTCATAACTGCAGTGTAATCGTGAGTCATGACACAAACAGGCTTGCAAATGATTCTTCCAGGAAAAGGACAGATAACATTCATAAGGATCACCTGAAGACTTAATTACCCTCAGTACCAGGCGGACAGGGGAGTTTAGTGTCTTAGCTTTTTAAAGCTGGTTATTTCAACTTCTCCGTGTAGTTATTCTGACCACCCTAATGTCTTAGCCGTGTTGTTTATTTTACTTCATAAACAGTAAACTCGAGTAAAGGAAGTAAAGTCAAAACACGCTAACTAGCTAGCACAGCTACCCGACATTGAGATAAACCCAACTTACTTTCGATAAGGTTCCTGAGCTGGGTGAAATTACCGTAGTCTTCATTTCGAAACGCCTCGAAAGCTTTAGAAACGTAAAAGTCAAAACTCCAGCGGTTGATAATTTGTTCGTCGCTAAGCAGTTTGTTGTCGTTGTTACTGGACGACGCCATGTTCGTGTCGCTTCATAGTTTTTTTTTTTTGTTGTTTTTTTTTGTTTTTTTTTTTTATCTGGCGCGAAAATTCTTCTTCTGTTGTTTTTGGCGATTGGCAAGCAACTGTTTGGTGCATTACCGCCACCAACCGATAAGGAGTGTGAAACTGGATAGTCAATCTCAGGAAAGGAGGAGACCTCTTAAATTCTTTTATCTAAACCTGTTGTCCTTAAATACCAAAAAATATACCTAAAACATATATCCATTAGGCTTTTCCTTAATATGTTTACAAGTATGAACTTTTCTTTTTCTTGTTCAAGACTTTGTATTAGTTCCATCCTTTCTTTACGGTACCTCCTACATTTCATCATTACA
>JAQMCW010000004.1:9578198-9589388 GCA_030068335.1 Chrysichthys cranchii
TTAGTCATTTATTCATCTTCTGCTGCTTAATCTGCAGTCGCAGTGGGGAAGCTGGAGCCAATCCCAGCTGACTTCCAGTGAGAGGTGGGGTACATCCTGGGCAGGTCACCAATCCACCCCATGGTTGACACACAAAGACAGACAACCATTCACACCTATGGGCAATTTAGAGTAGCCAATTAGCTACATGTGCATGTCTTTGGCCTGTAGGAGGAAACCAGAGTCCCCGGAGGAAGCCCACGTGGACAACATGCAAACTCCACACAGAAAGGCCCCCAGGTCGACCCCGGGGATCAAACGCAGGACCTTCTTGCTGTGAGATGACAGTGCTAACCACTAAGCCACCGTGCCGCCCGAGTTTCACTTATATAATTATTACAACTGAATTATTAGATCGGAATACGTAGACCTAAAAAAAGGTTTATTTAAAACAAATAAATACAGATGTGTGATTTTCAAAATAATATAGCCTGTTCCTGCACTATGGATTCAGTCGTGCTTTATATATATAAAAATAATATTCCGAATTATATGGCTTTTGACATTTATTTACTTGTTTATTTATTTGTTAAATCAATCAATCAATCAATCAATCAATCATAATATCCATGCTCCATTAAAAAGTTACCAGACAGCTGGACTTTTCTACTGAAATGAAAGCGCTTAAGGCTCCACGTTCCAGGGACTTTTCTGTGCAATCTGGCAACCCGGAGATGGTGCCACGGCTGCAGTAGCGGCCACGACGCGCTCAGTGATACGCTGCATCCACTCCATATACACTCAGTGTAGCCAAAGCCTCCCGACACTGTATGTAGTGTGCAGACCACAGCGGACAGAGACATGCCCTCCAGGAACAAAAACAAGAGCGCTAACTCCAACGACAAACCCGCCGTTACTCCTCAGGATGACGCGGCGAAGAAGAGCCCCAGAGTCAGTAAAGTGGACAGTCCTGCCAACTCCAGATCAGGATCAGGATCAGGATCAGGATCAGGAAAGCTCCTGTCTGCCCTGTCTTACGTGGTGTTAGTGTCCGGAGCCGCTTTCGCCTCTTTCTACCTGCAGAAAGTGCTGACTGAAGTGAACCAGATCCGCTCAGAGAGTGAAGAAGCTCTGCAGAAAAACTCCGAGGTGCTGCAGAAAGTAGAACAGGCACTCCAACAGGTAGAGTCAACCTTTGCATTGGGGACTGAAGCTTTATTGGGGTTCTAGATCACAGTGCTGGGTGGAGAAAGAGCACAACACATCTCCTTCTCCTGCTTTAGGTCCCTGAGGAGCTGGGAGCAAAGTACATTTTGTACAAAGTTATGTTTAGGCCACAGTGGTAAAAAGTGAAGGGAAAAAAAATCATAATGATTTAAAAAAAATTATTAATAATACAGTACTTGCAAAAGAAAAGGAAATACTTTTAAAGATACGCAAGTGTGTTGGATTAAACCAAAAATGTTGAAATGCCTGAGCTCATTCTCTGATCCATTCATTCCTGCAGGCCAGTGGAAACACCTCCGAGCGGTTTCTACTGGAGCAGACATTTAAAACACAACCCCCTTTCGTCTCTGTGTGCTGGTCACTGCCACCTCAACATTATGTAATAATCAGTCATTGTCAAAAACAGGCAGTTTTTTCTTTCTTTTTCAATTTAATAGAATGGTTCAGACAAAAATGAAACGTACACCATTTTCTCCAGTTTCACCAGTCTAAACTGCACGACTGCGTCATCATTCACAAACCATGTTTTGAATACGTCAGACTCGTTATATATAAGTGGCTTATAATATTTTCCAACACACTTTATTCACGGTCAGTTGGCGATATTGAGCGAAACTATTTAACTTTATGGTGAGTGTGTCATTATTTAGGCATCCGGTTTACACAAACTGGAGGCTAGAGGACTTGGTTATTTGTTAACATTATTATGCTCGGTACTGTTAATAATAGTACGCCCCATGATTCATAGTGCAATAAATGTCAACACAAAACCAAAATTAATGTATAATAATAATAATAATAATAATAATAATAATAATAATAATAATAATAATATAAGCTTTGTATCAATGTGTGTGAAATTTAATGTGATGCGTATCCTGTGTCCCTCTTTTCAGGTGAATTCTATGAAGTTTTCTCTGGAGGGTTTGGAGACTGCAGTGGGCCGTACTCAGGCTGAACTGGAAAGCACTAATCGAGCCATAATAAAGGGAGAAACTGAGACACGACGGCTGGAGGATGTTCTCCAGAAACTCCAAAATGAAATCCTTCGCGACCTCTCTGAGGGCATCCGGGAAGTGAAAGAGGCACGGGAGCATGATTTCTCTTCTCTGGAGAAGACCCTGGAGGTGCGCCTGGCTGAACTGAGCCGCTCTATAGCTGACAGTGTAGCCGAGTTCACTGGTGCTCAAGAAGAAGCTCAGGCCCAGCTCAGTGACCTCAAAACCCGACTGGGAACGCAGAATGAGCCTGGTAATCTCAAAAATGAACTTTTGGCAATCACAACTGCTGTGGCTGGCCTCCACACCGCAAACGAGGTAGCAGAGGGCAACATAGGTGTTCTCAGAGAACAGATTGTGTCGGTCAGTTCAGAGCTGCAGACGAGGAACAAGGAGTTGGCATCCTTGTCTGAGGAAATTGAGGCAGTCAGGACTCTTGTGCAGAACACTGCTAGCTCCTTGAGGCAGGATGTATCTGCATCGCAGGCCATCGTGAAGGCCGCATCTGACCAGATCCAGAGTGTGCAAGATGAGCAACGTCACACCAGCCAGGCCCTGCAGAGCCTCGAGACAGACTTGAGGGGAGAGCTGTCTAAGACAGAAACAAGGGAGGATGACCTGGAGGCCAGACTGAAGGCCACAGAAGAAAGCGTAGAAGCACTGGCAAATTCGGCTGCAGAGCAGGCGAGCCGAGTCGATGCTTTTCTTTCCAAATATGACTCTCATGAGAGCTCATTAGCTGCCCAGAGCAAAGTGTCTGAGAAAGCTAGGCAGGCACTCAAGGAAGAGCTGGGGGGATTAAGAAGCAGCCTTGGGGAGCTCCAGGCCAGCATAGCAGCTTTGGCCGACACTAATACCAGGTTAGAAGGAGTGGACGAGATGCAAAATGACGAGTCAGAGAATGCTGGTGAGAAAGAAGAGGAAGCAGTAGAGGAGGTAGTCGAAGACGTGGCAGCAACACAGGAGGCAGTTGAGGAAATGGCAGAAGAGGAGGTATTCGAGAAAGAGTTAGCAGCAGAGGAAGTGGCAGAAGAGGAGGTAGTCGAGGAAGAGGTAGCAGCAGAGGAAGTAGTTGAGGAAGTGGCAGAAGAGGAGGTAGTTGAGGAAGAGGTAGAAGGAGAGGAGGTAGTCGAGGAAGACTCAGTAACAGATGAGGAAGTGCAGGAGAAGATCGAAGCTGAGGAAGTGCTACCTGAAGGGGATGAGAGTCAGTAATGCAATCTGTAGTTTAAACCTGTAGGGGGTAAAATAGCAAATAGAAAAGGACAGTCGATGGACTGATTCTGTGAATCTGAAAAATACACTTCCTGCACTGTTTTTTCTTCATGGACTTTTTTTTCATACGGATGTCTTCCAGTGCCAGCTGCTCAGAATGTTTTGAATGTGTAATGAGTGTTCGGTTTTCCAATAAAATATTTAAAACAAACACATTGTGAAGATATCTGTTGCTCCCCTAACCCATATTTCTGCATACAGTACCTGTATATCAAACAATGCTGTCTTTTCGTCAGTAATTAAATATTCTTTATTTTCATTTTTAAATGATCTGAAGCCAAACATTTCACGGTGCACGAACACAGTGATTTTTAAAAGCAAGTTGTCATGGAACAATGTGGGGTATCTGCAGCACTAAGCCTTTCATCAACAGACACTTTAGAGATGGAATGCAATGTCACTTATCATTGGTTTACAGCTTCACATGGATCCTGGTGCCTTGTAGTGATTGGCTACAGGGGGAATTACTTTGCAACTCCAACCCCCTCCATTTCCTCTGACTCAGGCTGCTTACTACACAGTGCGAAGCAAATGGAGGCCAAACTTCATAACAGAAGCAGCAGTCTGTCCTCAGAGTAAAAAAATGTCTCAGGCAAAACCCTGGCAATTGTTCACATGTCTGGTTCCAGTTATTTCAATGTGATAAAACAGTTTGCTGAAGACCATGTGGACAGTGGGTTTAAAAATGATTAACTGCATCATTAAAATCTTCAGCATCCACCAAGTTACCATATTATTAGGTATACCTGATAACGGTCCACCACCCAAAGAATATCTGATCAGTGATGGATCTGTTTTTATTGGGACTGGAAAATTTTGCATGAGGATAATACCTTTGCTAAGATTATATACATCATATGTTCATTAAATCATGAACATAAGTAATAATAATAATAAGTAAAGTGTAAGGTTTAAATAGTTGATTGATGTGATAAGGCCTAAAGCTACTACAAGATATAGAGAAAATACTGACCTTTCACCGAGCTGGGTAACAGTCTAAAAAACATTAGTATTTAGGGTTAAGTTTACCAAAAAGAAAAGTAAAGGGGGAAAAAATGGCTCACTTGAAAAAACTGCATACCAAACAGCAAGAGCTCAAAGTCCTCATTTATATTGCAGGCAGGAATATTATTTTGATTGTTTTTGCTATTATTGGTGGCATGGAGGTGTAGCAGGCAGTGCTGGGAGCTCACAACTCCAGGCATTTTGATCCTGAACTCTGGTTATTGTCTGTCCAGAATTTTATGAGTTGAACCCACATCCCAAAAACATACTAGATGATGGATTGCCTATTTTAATTCTCTCTAGGTGTCAATAAGGATGTGAGTGTGTGTGTGTGTAAGTGTATAAGGGACTGACATATTATCCAGTGTTTATTCTTGTTTTGAACACAGAAGGTTTATGATTGTGTGATCAGGATTAAGCAGATCTGGATAAAACAATGAAGATGAATAACCATTTTATCACTGACAGTACTTACATGTACTTTTAGACAATTTTTGTAGCTTGTGATAATGAAAGAACATTAGTAAAACCTAACCCCCATCCCAAAATAAGGGTGTACAATTATGTTTTTGCACTTAAAATAATGCTGGCAACTCAGTGCATGTGCAAAGGCACTTTCATGCAAAGCCCCTGTTAAAAATACACTTTAATCCCAAACACCTTTTCCAGAATATTTAAATTGAACAATTTTGAAACAAAGCCCACTCTACAGTGCAGGTTAGAGTTCTGTGTGATTCAGTGCTTGGGTGAGGTCGTTCTGGTGCAGAATGTCTGTAGTTTCTTCCACTGCCAAGTCCACCTGAGCTTGTTTAAGGTCCTTCTGGATAGCTGCGAAGTTAGCTAAACTGTCCTTAATCTGCAAAATGTCTTCTTCCCTCTTCATGACATCTTCAGCCAAGTGGCCAATCCTCAGAGTCAGATCAGCCAGCTGTGGCTCGAGCATGGCAAAGTCCCTCTTGATGGTGGACACTTTGGGTCGGAGGTCGCTTGCAAACATCACCGTCCTGGTCAGCTTGGCTCGCCGGCTCTCCAGAGTCAGAATGCGCTCTGTGAGCTTCATATCAGCAGCAGAGAGTTCTGGGATCCGTTTGCGCATTTGTTCTAGGCTCTTTGTATTTTTCTCTGTCGAGCTCCTCAGGCCTGAAACACGACTAATGCTGTTTGCTAGCAGCTCGCCGATACGTTTGGCCATAAGCTTCTCGGCTTGAGCCACCTTCTCCTCAAGCTCACTGGTCTGACTGAGGAGAGCTTCCACCTCACCTTCCAGACCCCCCATGCGCCTTATATCTGTTCTAACTGAGGCCACTTTGGCAGTCACATCACTGGAGATAGCAGTAGTGCGGTCCTCTATGCGCTCTACAGCCTGTATAAGTTCGGCCAGGTTAGCGTGTAGCTGCTGTCGTCGTTCAGTGAGGCCCGAAGACCATTCCTTCAGCTTGGCCACTTCCTGTTTTAAGCTGCTCAGCTGGGACAGTGGCACCTGCACTTCCTGCTTGGCCAGTTGCACCTGGACATCCTCACACTATAGCAGAAGAGATAGTACGGACAGAGACTGAGACACACTCACAACTGTCAGATCTAGCAGTCATTTTAATATTCACAGAGAATAAAACAGTCTAGGGCACACGTATTGTGCATTTGTGTTTTTCTTGTGAGATTAATCTGATATGGAGTTTAATCTGATAAGTAAAGGGCAATTTAACAGTTAAAAAATGAAAGAATGCTGCATTAAAATAAAACAATATGCGCATTGTTCAGAGCATACACACAGTAGTCACTTCCCTCACTTGTTTAACAGCTACAGTAATGACAATTCAGTAAACCTCTTTTTGTTTTTTGTTTTTTTATTGAAATGGGAAACATTTTATCCATCAATTGTACGCATTGAACATTACAACATAAATCCTTAAAACAGGAAAAAATATATTAAAGTGGATAATTTGCATACATATGTTTCTGATCAATGCTTAAGTAAATGTCTGATATTATACTAAATCTCTATCATGTCTACTCAGGCAACGTTTCATTAGCTAGTGTCTACACCTTGTATCTACACTTAATGGCCATTTTACTAGGTACACAAGGTTGAGGTATGGTAAACACTATATACACATACTGACCACTTTCTAAGACATACTTATTGGTCCACTACCTAGGTTTGCGGTTTGAGATTACAACTCTTATTTCCCTGCTCTTCATCAGTAGAGCACCACAGAGAACAATCCAGCATCCAAGTAATATCTTTAAAATCACTGGTGGCCCCTTTTTATTGATGAATAGAGTAGAGAGGATCCAAAAAATTGTGAACAGCAACATATGAACAGTCAGTGATTGTATACCTACACAGAACATCCATACTGTAGGTGTACCTAATAAACTGGCAACTCGAGGTACATTCTCGTTGTAAAATTGCTTTGAATGTTTACACATTTTTTAAATAAATTAGAAAACCAAGCTCAGACACATTTTACACATTTTTACTGTTTTCTTGGGTGTTTAAATGCATTTCTGTATATTGTTTCTCTATAAGCCAGAGAACTTTGAACATCGAGTATAATATCCCTAGTCCACTTCGAATGAACACAAGTTAAAACATTGCATCAAATCCGCACCAGTGTTTACCTAGTACAGTCCATGAAATGAAATAAACATTAAACCATACACAAAGTGAATGTCTGTGAAATCTGTTACCGTAGTGTAACTGCTACTCGGTGCTTTACCAAAGTGGTGAAGCTGGTTGTTCAAGTTATTTAGTATCAAGTACCTAGGCATAAACAATATTTGTCACCAAGGTGTAAAAGCATCGTCAATGGAGGCAATCATTGATATACCGCTTGATTAATCTTCATGCTTGTATCAGTTCACACAACATAAGTGTTAACGACTGATAAAATGGAAATGAGAACAAATTTTTCTTCTGTAATGACGTATGTTCAAGTGAAACTGATCGGTGTTTTCACTTGATGGCTGTGGGTGGGTGGGGAAAGGACTGGTGAGACATGACAATATTACTAACCAATATTATGTTTAGCGAAGGGCATTTTTGATCATTTTCATAAGGATTTTGTCTTTATTTGCATAAAAATCAAGAATTTTGTTTTTGAAATGACTGAGACCATGGGCAGGTACGTGAACAAACAGAAAATAAATGTGTGCTGATTTCAAATTTCAGTGCAGTTCATTTAGTTCAGACAACGGGATCTCCTCAGCTCCTGTACCTTTACTGTGACCTGCTGCTGATTCTGGAAAACCATTCCCATCCAAACTTGTTAAATCATCATTTAACTGCTTGATATTCAACGTCTCATCATGTTCAGACTCAGCTCTTCCAGTATCCAGCTCTTCTTCTCTATGCACACGCTTAAGCTCCTTCATGGCATCCAGGACAACTCCAAGCTCATTCCTCACCTTCATCACACTGTGGTCCACCTGCAGATCATCAAGGGTCTGCCGGAGCCGCAGAATCTCAGTCAGTTCCTTGAGCATGCTGTCCTCGGTGGCCACCACTTGCAACGTGAGTTCCTCAAGCCTCCTCTCGGCCCCATTTAAGTCAGCTCCTAACCTCAGGATGGACCTGACTGCATCTTCTACAACAGGAAGCTGCACTTCACATTCTTTGGCCTGTGGCTCCATCTCTACCAGCTTCTCCTCAAACTCCACATCTCTTTTGGAGAGCAATGCAAGCTGCTCCTGAAGCCTGCTCACCTGCTGGGTGTTCCAGTCCAGGTGATTTTGGATGCTCTTGGCATCTTCCTCCTCTGTGCGCTCCAGCACGCGCCCATTTCTTTTGGTGCTGTCTTCTAGCTCCTCCAGACGTTTGGCCAGAGCACGTATGCGCTCCTCAGCTTCGTTTACGCGCTCCGTTACACGACTGTGAACTGAACGGGACTCAGACCTCAGCGTTGTCAGGTCCTCGGTCACGGTGTCCAGTCCACCCTGCCATGTCTCAGTCACATTCAAGAACCGCTCATTCACACTTTGGAGGTGACGTGATGATGCATGTTGGACCTCTTGCATCGCTGTAACGATGCCACTGAGGGAGCTGACTTCTTGTTCCAGCTCAGTTAGCGTGGTGAAAGAAGAGAGTGCCCCCTTCAGATGGTCTTCAGAGGCCTCCAGCTGTACCCACAACACAAGACAGGGTATTTGGGCTGTAGTTCTGCTGTGTGTCACATTCACATTCACACTCGCGCTGTTCATGCCAAACTACCACCTCTGAAACCTAACTGCTTTGTCTATTGAGTAATCTTCACTACTAATCTGACACAGACAGGAAACAAACACTGCTGCAGGTGGTGCTACATCTTTTCAATGACTGAACAGAAACTTCTAATTTCATTATCATTTTTGCAACAGTTTTGTTGGCAGCAAGACTATGTCCAGTGTTACTCCAGTGAGACATGTCTATTAAAGTCTTCTGTAGTGTAGATAATTAGGCTGGAAATGTTCTTGCAATACATCATAAATTAGGTACTAAATAAATGATTAACATTATATCCTGGTTGAAATACACTGTACAAAAAATCAGGTACCCACCTTTCTGGAAGCTGCACTGAATTTCTTCTCCAGTGTTAAAAGATCTGTGGTCTTGTCATACAAATGCTTGTATTTTTCCTCAACTTCATTAAACTTTGCATTCTGCTGAAGAATGGCCCTGAGGGGAAAAAACAGAAGTCACATCATATATTGTGATTACAATAAATTTTCCAATAGGCTAACGTTTCAAAGTTTGGCCTGCTATATTTGACCAAAAGTGTTGAGATTTTTTCTGGGTCATGTGGCTGGTAGTGTCAGCACCTCACAGCTTCAGGGTGTGGAGTTTCTATGCATGTTCTTCCCGTGTACAGTCTTCACAACTTTCATCTGAGTTCCTTGGTTTCTTCCCACTTTCCAACAACATGCCAGTAGGTAGACTGGTGGCTCTAAACTGCTCCTATGTATGATCATGTACTGTATGTATAGTTCCCTGTGACAGACTGATCCAAGGAGGATGTGGCTCAGAGCCCCCATAATTTCATAAATAACCCTATCATATTATATATCATATATTTACAGGTTGTCCCAAAAATCTCCAAACATAGGGGATGGTTGGATCAACACTGATTCATAGATTGTTTGCCGTGGCCTAAGGGATTGGCCTCTGAGATCCCCTGACTTTTACCTGTAGGGGCATGTGAAATCACAAGCCTGGCTCACACACCTGAGAGATTTTGAAACATGTCATATGGCTTTTAAATTTAAATTCAAAGCCAATCTGAGTATAATATAGTATAAATTGCCAGGTTTGGCAGTATGTTGAGCAAAACAATTCTTTTTTTTATTGTTTGTATCCATCCATCCATATATACACACACACAGTGGAAAATCTGGTCACGAACGCCTCCGAAGATGAACAAATCGGTTCCCGACCACAAAATCCTCCAAAATTTTGCATATGGTCACGGCCACATAATCGGGTGCTGAACAAACACAGCCCTGGCCATTTTCCCCTTCCGCTTCGGATGCTCCAGTGTTTTCCCATTTTCTGTTTGTGTATTGTGCAGTTGCATATTGCGTACCTAACAATGACACGCATGTCCTTTTCATTGGTCTTGGCCAGACATGCGCTCATTGGCTGTACAGTAACCTCCTCCCTGCCCATCTTCCTCCTCACTTCCTTAACGCCTGGAGTTATTTTCTGTGCTTAAAACTCATTAAAAAAAATTTCACAGCATTTTTTCATTGTGTTTCTATGCATTTTTCCTCTATAAGCCTTCATTATGGGTCCCAAGAAAGTGGAAATGGTAGTGAGAGTAAGAAGCCTAAGGGAATAACTGCAAAACATGAGAATCACCACCATATCCCTCAGCCACCATAACCCCCGGCCACCATATTCCTAAACCACCGCTTCACACATGATCCACAGCACAAACATTGATTTCCAGTCGAGCACGAGTAGTGTGAACGTGTTCAATGCATTTTTCGTTGTGTTTGTCTGCATTTTTGCTCTATAGGCCTTCATTATGGGTCCCAAGAAAGTGTTAAGTGGAAATGGTAGTGAGAGTAAGAAGCCTAAGTGTATAACAGCAAAAAATGAGAACCGCCACCGTTCACCTCCGCCAGCAACTACGTATCCACCGCAAAGGTAACGTACATTAAAATTATCTGTTTATTTAATTTAGTTTTATTTTGTAGTGAGAGCAGGGAGCAAGTGGAAGAAAATCTAGAGAGGTGGAGGTAGGCTCTGGAAAGGAGAGGGATGAAAGTTAGGTGCAGCAAGACGGCGCACGTGTGTGTGAATGAGAGGGACCCACGTGTAACGGTGAGTGTACAGGGAGCAGAGATAAAGAAGATGGAGGACTTTAAGTACTTAGGGTCAACAATCCAGAGCAATGGAGAGTGTGGAAAAGACATGAAGAAGCGTGTGCAAGCAGGTTGGAACGGGTGGAGAAAAGTCTCATGGGTTTTATGTGATAAAAAAGTATCAGCAAGAATGAAATGAAAGGTGTACAGGACGGTGGTGAGACCAGTAATGTTGTATGGCCTAGAGACAGTGGAGCTGAGGACAAGTCAAGAGAAAGAGCTCGGGGTGGCAGAGATGAAAACGCTGAGGTTCTCTTTGGGAAGGACGAGAATGGATAGGATCAGAAATGAGTACATCAGAGGTACAGGGCATGTTAGATGTTTTGGGGATAAAGTTCGAGAGGCCAGACTGAGATGGTTTGGA
>JAQMCW010000004.1:9589488-9601956 GCA_030068335.1 Chrysichthys cranchii
CAGTGACCATTGTGGGTTTTTCTTTCTTTAACAGAAGGGTACCAACAATTTTGTCCACGTCTGTATATATATATATACACACACACACACACACACACACACACACACACATCTCTCTCGCTCTCATTATATATATATGTATGTCTGCGATACATTGAGGCTCCTATTTCAGTTGAGTCTAGTTGAGGAACTGGAGCCTTACCAGGCGAGCAGACAGCAGGCACTCAGAGACAGCAAACTCACTACAGTCCTGACATCCAGTGAAGAAGCTGGGGCAGGTTTTCCACATGCTTCATGTCCATCTTTGCTGCCCTGGTCTCGTGCAGACGGTGTGAGTGGCTCGGGGTTTTGTCCGTGAGGAGCTTTCCCTCTCCTCGGCTTTACTCCGTCACTCGGCATTTTGCTCCACTCTTTTCTTGTTTACAAAAACGGGTGAACTTCACTGCTCTGAAAGTTTAGAAGAATGCAAAAAGTTGCAGTGAAGACCGTAAAGGAGGGTAAAACGCACTGATTTACTAGTGGTTTCAGTTGTCATAGTCCCTCAGGAAGCTGAGACACAGGACCCAGCACAGCCGCCCGCCATGCAGCCACGTAGCAGCCTCTTCCAGCTGCGCGGGCTCGCGCAAAACTCCTCACGTGCACGCGCACCCCGTGCTGCCAACTCTTATTAGAGGGAAGATACATGTAGCTAAGGCAGGGTCACAAAGTCGCTCATCACCGACTAATGTGCATACTAGTTTTTCGTCATCAGTGGCATATAAAATCAGGGAAAATAATGGTACAGGAAGAAGGGATATGTTCATTTAGGATATAACAGAATAAGAGCTTTTATCAGAGTAGGAATTAATAGATTTTTTTTGTGTCTGTGTGGGTTTCCTCCGGGTACTCCGGTTTCCTCCCACAGTTCAAAGACATGAACAGAGGGGATTAGGCTAGTTGGCTGCTCTAAATTGGCCGTAGGTGTGAATGTGAGTGTGAATGGTTGTCTGTCTCTGTGTGTCGCCCTGCAGTGGATTGGTGACCTGCCCAGGGTGTACCCTCGCCCGAAGTCAGCTGGGATTGGCTCCAGCTTCCCCCTGCGACCCTGAACAGGATTAAGCATCAGAAGATGAATGATAATGTATTTCTCATAGAAACAAGTCCTCTTTGGTCAAAGGTATGCAGAGGACGATAAAGTAGATATAAGAACGCAGACAAACAGAATCAGTGATTGAGTAGCTGTAAGAGAAAAGGTTTACTCACTTTTAGTGCATATAAAATGTAATATCTGTAGAAAAAGTGTTAAAAGTGTGTTAAAGATGAAGAACAAAAAGGCAAGACAGTGGGACAAACATTAGTGTGAAGTTCTACTTGTTTTATACAGAGCCCCTGAATGAATCTGGGCAAACAGGAAATCTGTAACAGTTGCTCATGTACACCAGAAACTTTCATGTGCACACAAGAAACTCTAAAGGATTTTTATTTTTTATTTTTTTTGCTTGCCCTTGTCCCTTTAGGGTTTTCCATGCATTTTCATACAGTGCTGGCCCCCCTCCCCACATATGCCTGTATAAAAAAAAAAAACACACATGTGAAATCACATGGAAATAAATAATAATAAAAACCTATTGTTCAAATCATTTACTGGAATGAAATTTCCAAGTGGACTTTATGACAGTACGGAGTTTATCTGAAAGGGGAAATATACAAGGAGCAAAAACCCTAAATGTTGAGTTCTGAAGTCTATTCCAAACAATACTTTAAAAAGTCTCAGCATTTTGTATTTGATTTTTTTTATCAGGGCAAGGTAATGAATGCAGGGTTGCTAAGACAAGTAATTGTTCATTTTGACACGTGACCAATAGAATCCTAAAAATATATAACCCCCCCACCCCTTTCCAGTGGCTTAGCAGAGTTTTCTTTAATGAACATTGTCACTGTGTACGATAAGAGCTCGGCTGTTTACTGGAACTTTCTGTCTGAACTTTTCACCCACATTACACATTTGTATTACAGTTGTTATTATTAGATTAAATTGTTACTAGGTGTCATTACTTATAGATTTCTTGAGATCTGGGTTATACCCATTCATTTTAAATGACCATTCAAACAGGGTATTAGTTTAATAATAAATCTGATCATTTGCTAGTAGTTGGTTCGGAGATCCTGTAACTACTGGTAAATTAAAAAAAAAAGTTACAGACCTGCTGGTTATGCTTCCTGGATGCCACTTTGAGAACCATGTTTTATTTTGTTTTTTTTAAATAGAGGGCCAAGAGCGACTGCATTTCACAGAGCACACTTGCAACTCAGAGTTGTGTAAAGTAACACACTACTTGCTCAGGTGAAGCCAAGGTTTCCCTCCTTCCCCTGGAAGTTCCACAAACTACAACACAAGGAGGCTTTGCACAAAAATTAAAGTTTTATTGATCAAAGCACAATCCAAATAGTCCATTATAATAATTGCAATGGTATGAATAGTCTTTGCACTCTATAAACAAATGTTCTCCCGATGTAGTGCAAATGCTGTTTCCCAGCTTACTTTGGCTAAAGCATAAAACTACAAACTGTGTCTAATTCATACCTTCCCCACATTTTTCACTCTTTCTTCTTAGAAGAAATTCTGTTTTCTATGCATCATTCACTATATTTAGGATTTCTTCAGCATAAAGTGTACACATTTTAGCCTTTTTTCCATTCTTGATAATCTGTAGTGCATAAAATAGCTTACAAATAAAGCAGAAAAAGCCTATGCAAATTAATGTCTGAATCTATCAGTATGAACAAAAGATAGTAAAGCAAACATCAATGGAAATATCCTCCAACATAAAAATGGTAGTTGACAAACAATCTGAGAGCCCATTTACCCTCGGTCAAGGGCATCAAGTATCAGAATTGTATTCCTTATTGGGATTACTTACACGCAAATAAAAAAAAATGTTAAGGTACCCAAGATGCATTTAAATCAGATGCCAATCTGATCACTCAAACCACTTCTAAACATCCAAGATGCACTGAAGCTAGATATTATACAATTGTAAATGCACCTGCCTCCCCAAATAAAATTTGACAGGTAAAAACCCTTTCTAATACATGACATTAGATTTCTAATACCTCATAACAAAAGTGGTCAGCGACTGCCAAAGCTAGGGCTGTTAGGGAAATAAAAAAAAGCATGCAAAATTATAATTTTCAAGCAGCAGATATATTTTGCATGAAAGACTAAAAAGAAGAAATGACACATGAATTTGGTGATCAAGTGTAAATGATCTGATCTGCATATTGTGTGTGATACAGCAATCCATGACATTGCAAACTGGATGACAGTTAATCTAACTATGTGTAAATGCATGTGGTTATAATCCATATACAATATGTAAGGTGTAAACAGGCTCTAATATACCAATTTGCAACAGCGTCGACCAAAATTAATCCATACGTAGAGTACCCAGCCCTTGTCCTGCATGTTTGAACTTGGTGGATTCAGGTCTTCAGTTCAGAACCAGGACCAAGACCAAGTTTAGTAGGTGCAAGCAAATCACCAAACTGGTGACGACAGACATGCAGGACCACAGTTGGGCTCCTCCATCTTACACCCATAAACAGATATTACATTTTGGATCACAAGCTACTAGTTAACTAATTACATAAAGTTTGTGTAATTAAATGGCATAAACCCCATTGTGCCAAAAGTACATCTAATCATATTTAGCACTGAGTTTTCCCCTCTGATCCACATGTATAAGAACACCTACAAAAATAAAGCTGTTTAAACCCATAAAGATCAGCTTAATTTTTATAAATTACACAAATCTGGCAAACTCCATGTGTAACAGTTTCAAAAGCAAAATGTAAACAATGCACAGATATTTACAAAAAGCAAAAAAATATATATTTTGGCTTTTTATCATTTAGCAAAATAGTGCCAAAAAAAAAAAAAAAAACCAAGGTCAATTTTGTTCCAATTTTATAGAGGGGGGAAAAACCCCAGAAGCTCTTCGAGCGGTCCTTCAATTCACCCTTCAATTCCCAAAAGAGCAGGGGATTTAACTTTATTTGTAATTGACCACCTACATATCTACTCGATGAAGCTACATATGTGCATTATATCTGATTGTAATGCATTATTTGGGACCTACATACAGTCATTCTGTTTCTCTCATTTATGGTGAGAAGCTGTCTTAAGGAGTCCCTTCTGATTCCTTCCCTATACTCGATATACTCATGTGCTATAGCGATCCTGCAACAGAGAACATACACAGGACATACCATATTAATCAGTACAAAATACACAGGTCGTAAATTAATTACAATAACAAAAATGTTAGTAACTAAGTGACTAATGCAGTGTTTGACTAAAGCTCAAAACCTCACAAAAACGCTCCCTCAACCAAGAAATCCTACTCGAAAAAGGCAAGAGTTTGGTGTATAACATTATTTATGCATCTAAGCATGTAATGATTTATTGTGCATCAGTGTATTGAAGTACAAATTTATGATAAGTTCAGTCAATGGAAATAAAAAAATTAACCAAGATTAATTTGAGTTTTTCCTAATAAATGTACTGTAGGAGGAACACACGTGACGTCACTGTAGGCTGAAGTAGCTCTAACGCTGCAGCACAAAAAACAGATATTAAATGGGAAAGAGCTTTCGTGTGACTTTATAATCAATCGGATTCAACAAGAAATCGGAGCAGTTTTTACAGACTGCTGAAAGCAAAAGAAAAGCAGAGCAAATGAAGGTAGTTGTTTTTTTTGCTGAAGCTGACTGCAGCCTTCACAAATGTTCAGAATTATTAAGAAAGCCTTGTTATTAACTTCTCATATTAAATAAAGGGAAAATTTTTAGTTAATAGGCTACTATAATATTAATGTAATGTTTGTATACTATGATGATTGTTTATTAAGAAAATGTAAGAAAAAAATATCTGTTTTTATTTAACAAAAAGAATATTTAAGTTGATAAAGAATAGGAAGTTAATGTTGCATTATTTGGTAAAAAAAAAAAATCTTCTAATTTTTTAAATTATTATTATTATTATTATTATTATTTTTTAAATCTTGTAGGACATTCAAATCGTTATCCCAATATCGTGAATGGAATTGAATCGGGAATTGGGTGAATCATTATATGCCTACTCACAACAGTATTTAAAACAGTACTTCACTACTCTAAAAAAGTTTCTATTAGTTTTGAATTTAGCTTGACCAACACAGACACATTTACTATACAATTTACTGGTTTGTGAAAGGAAATACATAATAAATAGCTGGTTAGCTTGTTGCTACCAAAACGCATATGTCCATGGAAGCGTTCATGGTTCTTCCCCACATTGTAGCTTAAAAATGACATAATTCAGACTTCCCACTTCTGGGTTAAGTTAAACACAGCATAAGCTTCTGTCCGAGAAGATTGTGAGCTCAAATCCCAGGACTGACAGAAAGACACATTGACAGACTGAGTTTCCTGAAAGCATCATCGCAAGAAGATTATTGCTAAATGGTAAAGCGTACATAAACATTCTCTCTGTTAATTTAACAATGATCTTTGTACAATGATGTTTTAAGGAAACTTTGCATCAAGTGGTCTTGATCTTTCAGAGACTCACTGGTAGTCCCGGGATTTCTAAATGTAATTAGAAGGGAACAGACCTGTATAGTTGTAACCACTCCACTGGCCATGACAGACAGCTTGCCAGCCACAGAGCGGACACCCATCTTCAGCTGGCTCATATCCGGAGCAGTGGGCAGCACGTTGCTCAGGCTGTATGAGCCGCCTGCAAGACGACACAGAAAGCCAGTCTGACCTGTGCTATGTTTTAGTTTCTGCTGCTCTCTAATATTTGACTTTCAGAGATGATGGGCTAAAACTTATTTAGTGACATGAAAAACTACACTCATATACAGCACTCTCCAATTCAGGTATTTATTTTGACAGAAGTACTGAAAGTCTGTTTCAAATGCGGAAAAAGGTCAGTTTAGTGCAGTGGGTTTTTTTTGTTAAGTTTTCCCTTCATTTTTTTTGTGGATTGCGACACCCAAGTTAACTCTCCTCTATCACAAAAAGAGATACCAACAGAAGAGGATGGGATGATCCTGTGCTTCCTCCAAAGCACATGAAGGCAACCTCTATATATTTTATTAAACTGCTGCTCATGTCACATCACAAAACAGTGTAACACACATTTGGAGAAAAGTGCTATATGGCCTCTTTATACATGACCTGACTGGCAAGTGTTTGGCAGTTGTATCTTCTTGACTCTCTATGGCATCATTGGGATTTTAACTCACATTATTTTCCTAACAATAATGCAAATGCTTTTCTGTTGCACCACTTGGGAGTGTGTTAATACATGTGCCCAAATACCAAACTGTCTGAATCAGGAGTATAACCCATACACAGTAATAACTATTCTGTAAACACATGTATAGCTCTGCCACAAATGTACTCCTGATAAGAAGTCTAAACTGAAAAGTAACCCTGTATATCTGTAATGAGTTTAGGAATGTCTGCTGAATATGACTGCATCCTGTTATGTCTGTTACTCCACTCACTTGACTGTTTCTTCTGCTCGTCAAACAGATCTGCTGAACTGATGGCTGAGCTGCCTGAGAAACGCTCCAGCCGAGTCCTTGCCTCATACTGGGCAAAACGTAAAAATAAAAAGCACATAACTTTTAATTGAGCCTTTGAGGCATAAACACATACAGGGATGTGTAACTTGACATTACCTCAGAGTTGTCTTGTTTACCAAAGAACATGTCAGAGGAGATGGCTTTCGCACCACCAAATTTCTTCTGGGCGTCATCAGAGACCGGTACCGGCCCAGGCTCTGCTTTTCTCCTTGCTGTAGTCCTATGATTAAAAAATAAAGGAGCATATGATTGCTTTACTAAAGCCTGAAAAGTCCTTACTGTGGCCAAACTGAAGAGAAAGCTAACCTGTCCTCAAACGATGATGTCTTTGAGCTCAAATAGACATCAGGCTCTGGTTTCTTGCTTTCTTTCTTCTTGATGTCATCCCACTGGGAGAAGAACTGGTCAGATGACTGGGGCACATCATTAGTAAACTTGGAAGAGGTTCTACAAGGAAGAGAAGTTCAGCAGAGTTTCAAATGCTAATGTAATGAGTAATGTGCCTTCAACATCAAACAGCATCTTTAACTTGTATATTGTACTGAAATGCTGATCAGGGTGTTTCCTCTTAAAAAAATTAACAATGGCTAGAAATTTAACTATGTGCACAGTTCAGTCTGAACAAATTTATTTCCACTACAAAATGAGCCACATGCCCCCTATACTCGGTGCACTCAGACATATAACTCCCTATGTAAATAAACATGTAATCACAATTATGATCGTTTAATATCACTGTTACCGTAACAACAAACAGACGAGCCTTTAGGGCTCCTGTAAGGGTGTAAGCTGTGTTGAACATGAAGATGCCAAAACATGAACTACTGTCACTGAATTTTGGTTGTAAACACACATACAGAGAATTTTATGCAAAGGCTGTTAAATATGAAAATGATCCTGTTACTTTTCTTGGGCAGATTATACATCTTGCTTGATTAGACAGACATTATATTCGGTTCTCTCAATTCTGAATTAAATGTGCATATAATGGTTTACCTTTTGATGGAGTCTGAGTATTATTAGATTATCACGCTGCACAAAAGTATAGCTTACGACTGAATATGTTAAAATCTAGCTTTTACAAACCTAGGATCCTCTCTCATCCAATCACATAGCTTTATGTACAAGCATAAAGACAACCAACATCTGTCCATCTGTTTTCAATGAAATCCTGCCATGATTCTTAATTCTGTCACTTGAGAGTCAACTACAAATGTGGTGTAAAAAAAACTAAACCTCAAGTGTATTTATTTATTTATTACTACTAAAGTGCTGACGTGAAATCAATCTAGTGAGATCATCATGTTATATACAAAAGTCTCACCTAATGAAGAAATATCCCTCTTCCTCGTCATCATCCTCACTGTACTTCCTGGAATGAGAGGAAGACTTGGCCAAAGTGGGAGTTTCCTGCTGAATCGTCTGCATGTCCTGCATGACAGAGTGAGATACTCCACTGGAACGAGGGAAGAGAGTCAGAAAACACAAGACATAAATAACCAGGTGTCGCTGTTCAACTCGGTCAATTCAAAGACAAACGTCAAAAGAACTCCATTTTCTTACTGACATGCTTCAAAAAATGACTTGTGTATGATGTATTTGGTAATGTTGTGTTTGGATAGTCTGCTTTAGACACTCGAAAAGTCAACAAACCTTCTACAGACCATCCACAGATGTGTATCTTTCGATGACGTGTTTAAAGTACACATGGACTGGATTTGAAATTGTGATTGCATGAAAGACACTATGATAGTCTATTGATTTTTTTTCTATTATATCATGGCACTGCTGAATTCTCAAATCTTGTCAGAAGGAAACCAACAAGTTAATCACACGATAAACATCAACAACCATAAACTGTTAACAGTATGATTAAGAAACACTGTATATTCTGGTTGCTGACAGTTTTTAGATGGTTTGTTGACCATAGTGTCCACAGTCCAAAAAAAACAAAAAAAAAAAACCCAAAACAACCCCCCCCCCCCCCCCCTTCTATGAACATTTAGACCAAATTTGAGGACAACTGCATGAATTAAAATCCCTGACCTCCTGTTGGAGAAACCCATCCCCAGCCTCTCTGCCTGCTCCTTCTTCTTGCCCTCGAGGCCTCGCAGTTTCTCCTCATCCCTCTTTCTCTGGAGCTCCAGATCCTGATAGGCCAGCCTCAGAGACGTCACACTGACAAATTCCACACCAGACAGAGAGAAAAGACATTCGAACATCAGCACCACCATTTATGAAGCTATCATTTTAGCCACAGTTTCCAATATATTGGTGAAGTCCTTTTTAATTTAAGTAGCTTATGAGTAGTTGATTCTGCTTTTGCTTTAGGCTGCCAGGATGTGATCATATCTCGACATATCCCGATTTCTTATTTCTATGACCTACGCTTCAATATTTTTTGCCAGTATGAACATGTGCTTTGTTTTAAACATGCTTTACATCCATCATCATCAATCGTAGGCTTTCTTTCTTTTTTTATTACAGTAACAAATGCAATTCCAACAGGCAGATTCCAGGTCATCATTGTATTTTTGGAAAAAAATTAATTAACATGGACTTGAAATCAATAAACATGATGGAATACAGCAACGGTCCTACAGCATACAGTCTTTTTACCTAAAACTCACTCTAGGTACAGCTTCTGAACTAAACAAACAAAAATATAGTGGACCCTTGACTTGTGAAGGCACTGGATTGCGAACAAACTGATGTACAAAGTAAATTCCCAGACAGCTTTTGTACAGACCGACCAAACAAAGCCTCAAACGACGTACAGAGAGCCAAGCCACGCTTCGCGGCACAAACCTTAAATTCCGGTCAAGCACTCGTGGTGTGAACGTGTTCAACACATTTTTTCGTTGAGAGTAAGAAGCCTAAGCGTATAGCAGTTGAAATAAAGAAAGAAATAATCACAAAACATGAGAATTGCCACCATATCCCTCCGCCACCGCTTCACGGCACAAACATTTAGTTCTGGTCAAGCACTCATGGTGTGAACGTGTTCAATACATTTTTTCATTGTGTTTCTCTGCATTTTGGTCTATAAGCCTTCATTATACGTCCCAAGAAAGTGAAAAGTGGGAATGGTAGTGAGAGTAAGAAGCCTAAGCGTATAACAGTTGAAATAAAGAAAGAAATAATTGCAAAACATGAGAACCGCAACCATATCCCTCTGCCACCGTCCACCTCCGCCAGCAACTACATATCCACCACAAAGGTAATGTGCATTAAAATTTATTTCATTTAGTTTTATTTTTCTATAATTAAGGTTATTTTAATTTATTCTATATTTTATTGACACACATAAACCCATAATATACTTTTTAATTTACATTCGTTTCAGTGGGAAACATTTATTTGAGTCTGGAGCGAATTAAGTTCACGAGTCGTGGGTCCACTGTAAATGCTTGTTTATTTTTTAACATTATATATTACAATAAAATATAAATATTTTAACACATGTTATTTGTTTCTTGTCAATTATCTGAAAGGACAGCAGACTCAAGGTTCCTGGCTGCTAAAGAGCCAGTTCTCGATTTGTTTTACTGTGAATATTTATTTTGGAGTTTTATGGTTGTGAAATAAACATAATACTGTCCTTCTAGCTATTATCTGCTCATATGCTAGGGGAGTTATGCATGGGTATGTTTTAGATCCCACTTCTGAAGGAATTCCCACATGCTCCCTCATTTTATATATATTGCAATAAATAAAGTTAAGGCTATTTCCCAAAATATAAATCAGTTAGTAATTTACTGAGGATGACTGAACAAAAGTTGTAATGACATATATACATGTCTCTGTGTGTGCGCGTGTGTGTACAACATGCTGTGTCCAATACACTGCCCTTTTAATGTGTGTCACTCCCTGAGCGATCTGACTATCCAAATATACATGCATGAGAGTAAAAACCACCTGCTACTTGCTGGACGGATCTTGCGGGATCCCAGTCCCGAATCACTCGTCTACATGGCAATATGTCAGATAGACATGTGCAAAGTCTTTCTTTGGATACTTGGAATCCTTAGATTCCTTAAATCCTTGATTCATGATAGTGTAGAATGCAGTTTACATGACCAGTGAATAATCTGGCAGCTGCGGGAATCAGATAATAACTGCAGTATTTATGTGGATGTGAAAACGTGCAAAGAGAGACTCACACTGGCTCTTCCGGCTTAGCACTCTTCTCAGTGGCTGACTCTTCACGTTGTTTGTCCACAGCCTGGGCTCTCTTCTCCTGTGCTGAGAAACTCTGACTGCTCACTTTTTGAGCCCCCAGACCTCCTTTTTTAGCACCCAGCTATTCGACAGCATAAGAACAATATTCAAATCCATGTAAAAACACACTCTGTACAATCTCAGCACTCAGTCTAGCATCAGCAAACACAGGCCCAGCAAGTACACTGCTTAACAGAAATGATTATTTAAAAAAAAAAAAAAAAAAAAGAATACATCCTCACTGATTTTTTGGCTGCTGCAGGCTTCTTTTTGATCAGAGAGGGCTCTGAAAAGGCATAAAACCATAAATGTCCACATTTAAACATAATTAAATCAACTTAATAATACATTTCTTTACCTAGAGCAGCTTTTGGAGAAGCACTGAGAAGCTCAATGGAAGGGCCTTCTTGATTGTCTGCAGATAAAAATTACGAGTTAGAGAAATGCACACACACACACACACACAAGTACACGCCAAATGTAATGTTTGGTTGGTTTTCTCATACCATTATTATTTGTGTCATGCAAGGTCATTTCCTGTGGTTGATTAAGATTTTGCTGAAAGGAGCTTCCATCATTCTGTTTAAGTAAATACAAATGAAGAAGAAGAAAAAAGAAAAAAAAAAAACACACAGCAAACAGTATTAGAACTCAGACATAAAGTGGTTGACATTCTAGTGGTTGAACTACAAAAAAAAAAAAATTACAGGAGACACAATCTGACCTTGGCAGACACCAAGACTTTATCTACACTAAATACCCAGAAAATATTACAAACAAAAATAAAGTGACTTATATAGAAGTTTATTCTATACATTATTAACATAGACTTATATAGACTTGTGGTACTGATCACTGCCCAGTGTTCATCATGGTTATCAATACTCTGTTTTTTCTTGCAGTTTCATTGTGGCATACAGTGGGTACAGTGCTTTGCTTTTTATGAAGGCTGAAACTGGAATGCACTGCACCACACACTCCACTGCATTCCCAATAAAAAGCATAGATTTGCTTCAACTATAAGTGCAATTGCAAGATGCCAAATATGGAATTAAAATAGATATTTCTTCAATTGGTGGTGAAGAAATAAATAAAAGGTGGCGATTCATTTGTATTGCACGGTAGACACATGAACGGATTTAATAATATGCGTAATTGCTGATCTGGTTGCTGTGAAGAGATTTATTCAGTATTTTTAGGATTAAGTCTTAGTCAGAGGTAAAGCTGTCCCAACATGGAAAAGTCTTCAAATAACACAACAAGTTGTATTTGTTTGTCTTACTAACTGACTTACCTATGAACTACTTTGACTTGCAAACCTCCACAACATTAACCAAAATCCTAACCATAAACTGATAAAATGTATAGTGTGTTGTTCTTTAAGTAAAAAAATGTATAAGAATAAATCACTTAGGGACGTGCTGTTATTGGGAAATAATCAATTTTGCGGTTGTAGAGGTAATCCTGTCCCCAATGTGGATTATTTCTCTATAACAGCACACCACATTGAGTTTTATACTTTACATAACATACATGATGATATAATATCATTAATACACACTACCGTTCAAAAGTTTGGGGTCACTTCGAAATGTCCTTATTTTTGAAAGAAAAACACAGTTTGTTTCAA
>JAQMCW010000004.1:9604820-9616030 GCA_030068335.1 Chrysichthys cranchii
ACCCAGGACCTTCTCACTGTGAGGCGACAGTGCTAACCACTCAGCCACCGTGCCACCCGGGCATGCATGTGCATGTGCATAGGCAAAAAGCCAAGTGAATTCGGATCTGACCGTTCTCATTCATGTCGCACAGACACGAAGCGGATATAGGATCACATATGAAAGCGACTTAAATCTGATTGGATTTGCGTGGCCGCACAGCCATATGAAAAGATCAGATCTGGGTCACATTAGGGAAAACACTCCAGCAGTGTGAACGCCACCCAACACCACATATGGGCATTTCAACATTTCACTTCTGCCAACTTTTTGGTTGAATGTTTCATGAAACACATGAGCTAAACCCAACAAACAGAATAGTTTTTTTATTTTATTTTGAATTTAACAAATAATTTACAAAAAGCAAACAAACAGCGTCAGGTTACTCCAGGACCAGGACCAGGGGTGGGAACCTGAGCACTATGTAGACATCTACTACTCATTCAGTTTTACTGGATTATTAGACTTGAAACAAATAAACCCATCTGAGCCACCGAGGCCTGGAGGTTCTGTCCCTACTTGGAATTTCGGTGAATGTAAACCTTAAAGCAGTACACTGACGTCATAATGTGGAGAGAAATGGAACTAGTTGTGACCGCACAGAGCTGGACCAAAAAGAAAGCTGCTAACACCGGAAACATAATAAAACAGAAAGAGTTCACTGCTGTGCAGGGAATCAGAGCAATCAGTCGCTTAAACACACGCCGGTGGGTACACTCTCAAAGGAGGGACACCCAGAAAGCGGACACGGACCTGCCATATGTTTCAGCAATGTTTCCCTGACACAGTGACGTGTCAGACTTCCTGTCTCCTGCCTTCTATCAAAATAAACACTAGAGCTCTTCTCAGGCTTTTCCTGCTCACCTTGTTAGTGGGAATGGCGCGCAGACGCTTGAAGATGGCCGAAATGTCGTGCTTGTTGGGTTCCGTCATGTTTGTCACCTGTTGATGAAGACGCTTTCACCTGACAGGAGCGAAGCAGGGGGAAAAAATACTGAAACAGGACTTTACTTCCGTATTCAACGTCAAACAGGGCTGCATCCTAAACTACTCCGTACCTAGGACATAGGGGGTGTGCTCCAATTCGACGCACTGAACCCTCTAGGCTGCTTGCTGGGAAGAACACTTGAAAGTGTGTAAACACGGTAAATCCCAGCACCAGAGCGCGCGAGACGCGTGCAGTTATGAGTGCATGTAAAGAGTAAAACACGGAAAACAGGAGAGAGAGAGAGGAAGTGTTCAAATAACACCTCAGTGTGACACCAAGTGGAGTGCACAACTCCAATCACTCTATGACAGGTTGCCAGCGCCGCCATGACAGCAAAATGACCTCAGTACACTGTACTGGGTTTCCAAATGTGGTAGAATAGAATAGATAGAATAGGATGCCTTTTATTGTCACTATAGGCACGTACAGTGAGATTGAAAGCAACTCCTTCAGTGCAGACATACATGTAAAACACAACAAGGAGATAAACCATAAACAAATAGTGCAAAGAATTGCAAAATGTTGCAAAGAAATTGCAAAAAAAATAAATAAATCTGCGACGCTGTATACATATGAAAGAGTAATATCTATATTGGGTTATTGCACATTCTTTAACACTAGAGACAATAAATAGCTATTGCACTATTGAGATATTGCACATGATTTAGATATTGCACCATACTGTTTATCATACGCAGTGAGTAGTGATGTTGGACCCATGTGATGATGTAAGTGCTATGGGATCACAGGTGAAAAACACCTGAAAGTGTATTTCACCATGTGATGCCCTAAAACTGCGCAAAAGAATCTGTTAATAAATATATGTTTTCAAGTTATACAGGTTTTTATATATATATTTTTTTGTATTTATTTTTTACACAAAGCAGATGTGTTTAATGGAACCAGCCTGCAAGAGCAATTTGCTGCTCGGGTGCATATCCTCCTGTCAAGATTAGAGAGAAGCAAAACAACAACAAACAGGCTGATTAATTAAACTGGCCATATTCATGACCTCTATAGCACCATGTACATTGTCACACGTACATTTTGTACATTTTATTTTTTCTCAGTGCGTGTAGTGTTTCTTTTCATGCAATTTTATCACAAGAATAATTTCCTTTTTTTAAAATATATTTTTATTTATATTTTCCTCCACACGATCACATATTATTCACTCGATGTTACCTGTTTTAGTTCATTAATAGCCCATGCACAACTTCAGGAATCACCAGAATCTTTAACTAGATTAGTAGGCCTGTTGTTTGATTGTCGTCAATACATTACAGTATATAGATATAAGAACTGAGAGATAATGTGGACAAAGAGGTTACAGTGAAAGAAGAGTGAATGGTGGAATATGGTGAATTAATTAATATAAGCTGTGCAAAATCACCTCATCATATCCCCCGGAAACGACAGTCTATCAAGTCAACGTGAAAATCGCGCACCTGGCAACACGGGGTAAACGCGGCTGCTTTCTTCCTGATCTGAGGAACAAAACACGGGCTTTAGTGCTGCGAATTTCTGCTGATTTCAGGTTTCAGAGGACCGTCAGGTTGAACTGTGCCCCAAACGGCCCGGATTTGTTCGTCATAAACATCAACTGATTAACACTTTGAGTTTGTTAGGCCCATAAAACCAAATACTTTAATATTGAACTATTCCTGCATTCAGATTATTCCTAGTATCTTTTAAAAAATCTACATGGTGTACATTTTAAAATAATTGACGGTACATAAGAAGTAATTTCCAATATAAAAATGGCTCAGAAGTGCGAGTCGGCTCCCAACCTGCACTTAAAAGAGCCGAGTCAAAGAATCGGTTCGTTCAGGAACGACACATCACTAATGGAATTCTGGAAACAGGAAGTCAGGTCAGGTTCACATCGACTGTGTAACTCCTATATAGAATACTGGCCCTCTTGCAGCCCCTGACAAATATATGCAATCACTACAATTGGAGGGTGTTCATTCCGCTGTTTTACTTTGTAACAATTTTTTTTACAAAACAAGTAGGTGAAAAATTATGGAATCACCCAGTGGTGTGGAAAATATATGGAAAAGTATGGAATCACCTTGTAATTTGCAATTCAAAAGCAAATACCTGCACAAGCCTAAATATGCAAATTAGTCTGGAGTTAAAAGAGAATGCTTGCAGACCTTAACAGACTGTCAAACAGGCTGACTGACAGGAAACATGGCCCCAACAAGTGAGCTCATGGGCGCAGATGGGCCCGGGATGAGTAGGATGTTTCCCCTTCAGATTCATAGTAACCTCGATCCGTCCCCCCCACTTCAAGGCAAAAAAAACAAAACAAAACATGCATCTGCCATCTCTAAATGTTGACATTTCGGTCCCCCCAGTTCAAAAATCCTATCTGCGCCCTTGAGTGAGCTGTCAGGTGAAATAATGGAAAGGATTATAAAACTCCTTCATTTTTCAAGGTAATTCAACACCAAGTGTAGCAAAAGATGTTGGTTGTTCCCAGTCACCTGTGTCTAAAATTTGGAGCAAGTACAATAAAATGGAGGGGGGCATGTTGGTGTGGTGGTTAGCACTGTCACCTCACAGCAAGAAGGTCCTGGGTTCGATCCCCAGGGTCGACCTGGATGCCTCTGTGTGGAGTTTGCATGTTCTCCCCATGTCCGCGTGGGCTTCCTCCGGGTACCCCGGTTTCCTCTCACAGTCCAAAGACATGCACAGAGGGGATTAGGCTAATTGGCTACTCTAAATCACCCGTAGGTGTGAATGGTTGTCTGTCTCTGTGTGTTGCCCTGCGGAAGGATTGGCGACCTGCCCAGAGTGTACCCCACCTCTTGCCCGAAGTCAGATGGGATTGGCTCCAGCTTCCCCCCGCGACCCTGAACAGGATTAAGCAGCAGAAGATGAATAAACAATAAAATGGGAAAGTTGTAAAAGAGAAACATACAGGTAGACCAAGGAAGACATCAAAACATTAGAACTGAAAACTCCTTTAAAAAAACAATGTAGAGCAAAAGATATGAAAAACAAATGGGCAGAAACAGGAGTCAATGTTTGTGACCAAACTGTAAGAAACTGTGTGAAAGAAAAGATTTTAAACAAACATCAGACATAAACCATCATTAACACCTAAACAAAAGAAAACAAGGTTACAGAGAGCTAAAGAGATGCATCATGGGCTGTGGATGATTGGATGAAAGTGATATTCGGTGATGAATCACGAATCTGCTTTGGCCAAGGAGACGATGCTGGAACTTATGTTTGCTGCTGTTCCAGTGAAATATAATGGTGACTGCCTGAAGAAAACAAGCAGATTTCCAAACTCAGTGATGATTTGGGGTTTCTTGTCTGGTAAAGAACCAGGAGAGATGGCAGTCAGTACCTCTACAGTAAATGCACATGTGTACAAAGAAATTTTGGAGACTTCCATCTGTTCACCATAAATCCAAAGTAGGTTTGATGATGAATCAATTTTTCAGGATGATGATGTTTTCTACAGAGGAAAGAGCTTCAAAACATTTCTTCAGGAAAGGCATATCAACTCGGTGACATTGCCAACAAATAGTCTGGATCTCAAACTGATTGAAAATTGATGAAATGGTCCATGACAAAGCTCCATCCTGCAAAGCTGATCTGTTAAATAAGATGGACACACGAGTTGGAACCTGCTTGATGAATATCATTTTTCATTAGTTAAGTCCATGCCTCAAAGATTTCAGGCCATCTTAAAGACAGAGAAGGTGCAACAAAGTACTACTTGTGAGTTGTTTTTTTCTTTTTTGGTTCATGATTCAATAATTTTTTTTCCTCATCATTGAGTTAGTCTATAATTTATTTCCTCTACTTGATCTAAAAAGAAATTACGGTTTCATTTAATTTTCTTGAGGTATATTTTACAAAGCTAGAATGTTCAGCTGTTAAATACAATAGTTTTGTCATATCTGTGATTTGTTTTTTGTGCAAAGTCAAACAGCTGAATGAACATCCTCCAAGAGTTTTTGCCTGATGTTGTAATAGGGCCTATACAGATTTGATCTAAACAGTCGATGTGCTGCAAGGCTTATATTAATGCACGTCTAATACATCATCTTTCCAAAAGTAAAAAGATTACACAGGGGCTTGTATGGCAGACACTCCACACATTTTTGGAAGGAGCCTCTAGTGGCAAAGCTGTTATGTTTAAAGATTTCAGACAGGGATGTCTCTGTGGTTTTTCAGTAACAGGACAAGTTGCAATTTGGGGGGGGTAATCTGGGGATGGACCAACACTTAGTTCTCATCATGTACATTATATCAGCTATTAAACTTGTTTGGCAGACCTTACAAAACATTAACCATAACTAGAAATAAATAAAAAGTTCTTCTTTACTTAATAAAAAAAAATCATAAATGTTAAATTGCTGTGGTATCATAAGAATAAACAGGGTAGCAAAGGGAAACATTATCTGCTCCCTTTTACAGTTGTAATAGCTTATGACCGCAGTACACAGTTTATCATAAACCGTCATACGTCTGGGACATTGCACTCGCATCGGACAAAAAACAGGTTGGGATAACATGCAGTTAAAAATCGATTCAAAAAGTGAAACAGCATCAGTGTAAATCATTTATTTGCCAACTGCCAAGGTGACATGTTTAAAAGAGTGCACTGTGTAAGCACAGTAGTTGTTTACACACCCAAACCCAAAAGTTAAACATCTTATGCCACTTCTCAATAACTGCAGCAAACTTCCGATACATTCAAAATTCATTTGCTCTTGCTCTTATGAGATGGTGTTAAAAGGGCACGGCTATTACTGGGCAGGTGGTGACAAGAATACCGATTACAAACTCTCAGAATAAACTCAAAGGCAAATCAATTGATAACGGCATGTCTAAACATCTGCAAGAATGAAATAGAATTCATAATATAATACAAGTAACAAAAATTCAAAACATTCAAATTACAGAAATGCTCAATTAATTAACATTCTGATTCTGAATCACAGCATTTATCCAGGAACAAATGTCGAAGCACTTATGGCATTGTATAAATTAGTCTCAACAGAGTCTACATTTTAAACTTGTACTGTCCATCCCAAGACCAAATCTAAAAATGCTCATCTTGTTCAATGTAATGTACATGCACAAATACTAGCACATCTTTTCCTTACATTACTGTATGTTGATGTGAAACATTTCATGAGTGGACATTGTGTTTGCAACAAAAGCTTTTTTTTCTCTTCTTCTTCTTCTTCTTTCTTCTGTGTATCTGCTGTGAACTATCCAGTGCAGGTTAAAATAAAGCCGACAACTTCAAGTGAGAGACCTTCCCCAAGAACAGAAACTATTTGGTGCTAAACTATTTGAAATAAAACAAGAAATTGATGACAAAAAATGCAACAAACTGTTCTCAGGAAAAATGTGAAAATTTCCTGACTTAACCAGCAACGAAAGTGAACAGCACACAAGTCACCTGGGACAACGACCACACTTCAGCTCTTCCCTGAAAAAACTACTCCAGCATTCAACGTGGCTTTGGTCTAGTTTAGCTCAGGGTCGAGAATACATCCATCCATCCACACACACTTTGTAAAAAATAATAAAATCTGGTTGGAAAATAAAACCTCTAGACTTCCTCTGAAGCACTGAAGGATACAGTGTTGAAAAATAATGAGATTCTCTGAAGAGGTCTAACGTTCAGAAAATATGGCAATATCGTCACTATATAGTCTGCAAGTCTTGAAAATAAGGTAATTACCAAAATAGTTTTTTTTTTTTTATGTAACATGTACTGAAACATACCACTGAACAAAGTAACATGTTTATTATTAACGAAGCAGGTTTCCCTGACCATGCGCAATAAAAGAGAAACAGAGAAAGCTGTAACCCGTGAAACGTTCCACCTCAACATGCTCTACGTTGCGATTAGAGCCAGAATCTAGACCAGACTTGGTATGCGCAAACCTATGTTGTCAGTCCATATTCAGCAATTTAAAAATTGATCAAATGTTGAATGATATGTGTTCTATGTAAGTAATTAAAACACAGCATGTCTTGCTGCCCTTTTATGCAGACCTGGTGTTTACAGCCTTTATTAAAAACCATGAGTGATGAGACCATATCATGGCACATCTTCTAGATCTCCAAAAAAGGGCAGCATCTATAAGAAAATAAGGGCGGAAAGACATTTTGGATTATTGCAGCGGTTGGTCCAGCCTCCACCACAAGGGGGAGATAATGAGCAGCTTCTCCTCATCAGAACCTCCTCCTTGCCCCTCCCCTCCTTTTTTCTTTCGGTCTGACTTTCTTCCTCTCCACTCTTTTCCTTTCCACTCTGGTCACTGAATGTCCTCCACGTAATTAGCTGGGTAGAGTCCAACTTTGCCATCTTTCAGGCGTCCTTTGCACCACCCCTGCTCATCCTCCTCTCCGATTTTAGTGAATTCATCACCTTTCAGACAAAGAGATTGATAGACACTGAGACAGAGACACTTTGCCATGTTGTATTTAACAAGAACCAATGCAAAATTCAATAAGTTGAAATACCAACACAGTGACAGAAATAACCTCAGAAGAATTTGTTTGTGTTCATGTTGTATTTGTACTCCTCCAGTTGAACACTGAAAAAAAAAAAAATGCTTGGGAGAGCCTGTGAACCCTGTAGTCTTAAATTCCTGTTCTTGCCCGAAAGAAGTGGTACCCGACATGGCGTTCTGCTGTTGTAGCCCATCTGACTCACGGTTTGATAAGGTTTTTGCATGCTGATCTGCTTTTCTGTTCACCAGAGTTTTAAACAGTGGTTATTTGAGGTATCACAGACTTTGTCAGGTTGACCCAGTCTGGTCATTGTTCTCTGACCTCTATAATCAACTCGGTGTTTCCACCCACAGATCTGCTGTTCAATGGCCATTTTGTTGCTTCTCACTCCAGACTTTTGTGTGTGAAAATCCCAGTATTTCTAAAATTCTCCTATCAGCCTGGCACCCATAATCATGCCATAGTCATCGAGCTCACTTTCCCCCCTCATTCTGATGTTTGATGTGAACATGAACTGAAGCACTTGACCTGTATCTGCAATAATTTTATGCACTGCAGCCAAATGATTGGTATGAATGTCTAGATGAAGGAGCAGGTGTATCAGTGTTCCTAATAAAGTGGTCAGTGAGAATACTCCTCTATGTTCTATTTCTATCTATCTATATCTCTGGTGCATTCTTTCACTTCATTAAAATACTTTTTTCAGCTAGGCAAACTGTGCGTTTGGTCTGGCTGCTTTTCTAGCAGTTAAAAAGCTGTCTCCTGTATCTCTGTAAACCACAGATGCACTCACATCTGTGCATGGTGTTCAGTTATGCTGACTGGTGTGATGTGAACTGCGCAGTGCTTCAGCAGACACAATGGAGCTCAGTAAAAACGAACGCACAGATTTTTTGTGTTGTGGAGAAGCACCTCAACATGGTTCTCCTTGTGCTTGTCCTGATGCTCCTGTACCTGTTTTAAAGCTTAGCTCGTCCTGCTCCTGGCCGTCGTAGTCGTACAGAGCTCGTACAGGAACTGAAACCTTGGGAGAACCTGGCTCATCCTCAAACGGATTCCCATTTCCATTGGTGTCGGTGGCAAAAGGGTTCCCAGTGTCCTCATCTGACGAATCCTGTGTCTTCTCCACTTTGCTGGTACTGTGACAAAAGAGAACACCACTGAGCCATAAACGTCTGCCAGCTGTCGGAACAGGACGTGCCGACTACTGGCTGTCAACACTCAGATGTCCAACATAACAGGTGAAAAGAGCAGGAAGCCAGGAAGATTCAGAGATAAGAGACAAAGTAAAACAACTTCAACTGAAAGAGACTAACAAACAAACCCAAGCAAAAGCCCAAGCACATGCCACAGTACCACCACGCAGAAGCTCAGGCTCTCAGTCCATGAACTGTTTATCATGAAATTTACAAGTTTGAAAGAGCAAGTCTGATTACGTCAGAATCCAGCGAACAGGCACAAGTGCTGGCTCAAAACCACAAGGCAAGCATCAGGCAAGACACACTCCACTTACAGCCCAGGAACTGTCTGCATTCTGTTAAATGACCACAGAGTGAAAAGATGAAACACAGGCAACAAATAAAAAAGAAAAAGAAATTAGACCAAACATAGAGCAGTGTTACAGTCAGATCTTGCATGAAACACCCGATCCTGCACGTTGCTTCAACTTGATTAAACGTACTGATTAACATCAGGCATAAAATCCAATCTTATCCACAAAGCACGGTTTCACTCCAACCAAACAGGCAGAATCAGGTGTGGGTCCTGCTTGGACAGCCCTACTCAAAAAGATTTTGATTCAGGAGGCTGGTTTTAATTTGATTATTAAAAAGGCTAAATTATATTTTTTTATTACTGCTAAAAAAATAAACAAATAGAAATGTTCAACATGGAAAACCCCCACAATGTAGCGCTGCTGTTTATGTTCCTTTTCTCTGTGGGAGTATAAAAATACAGGCTAATTATATATTATTAGAAATAGCTGAAAGCAACTATTCAAACAGCAAACATCATGCTTGTTTTTCTTTATCCATTCTTTAGTACCGATCTAAAAAGATCTGACTGAACAGTTGCATGGCACAGGACCAGGTTACACTGTGGGACAAAAATGCACAACACAGTGTACACGTGTTTAACACATGAGCTACACTGTGCAACCATGCAAAAAACAAAAAACAAAAAAAAACCCCAAAACAGCAGCCACCTAATCAGTAGTCACTGAGGGAAAATGAAAGCAAAAAGGAAAACAAACAAGATGGGCATAAGGCAACACAGCGAGGGAAAGTAGATATGCAGTGAACGAGAGCAGAACAGTAACAGGTGCCTTCCGTTCACCAACATTTTGGCAACAACTTCCTCTTTTTTCACATTGGCTGGGCTGCTGTTGGGCTGCTCTGCTGTCATCTCCTCTTCGTCATCCTCATCGTCAAACGGGTTTAAGCCCACTGGCTCTGTGCTACTGGGCACAGTCAAGCTAATAACATGAAGAAAAACAGGAACGTGACACATACATACAAACAAATGAGTTTTTTGGACACTGTGGCACCATAACTCAGCTTCTGATCAGAACAATCTCAAGCAGTATAACAGTGTGATCATTTCAACATAAGTTAAAGATTACACAATAAAACTTGACCAACTGAAGTAAAGTCTGCCCACTCATATACCATGTTGGCGATGCTACTGGGAGAGACCCATATACCAGGAACAATGGATGGATGGAACCAGGAAGGTAATGGATCAAACACATTGGAATAAAGCTCTTAAAATTACCCAAGCGACTAACCAGACAATACAATCTTGACATGTGCATTTTTCATTATAAACAGAGCGTCCTATACACGTGAATGCATCAGTAAGAATCTAAAAGTCCAGGCTTGTCCGCCAACATCATTATCACCAAGGAACCCAGCTCTTTTTTACTGCGGAACAGGACTTGTGTAATACAGCTGCCATGCCAAAAGTTTTGCTCTGCTTCATTTATATGTTAAGCTTTACTCGTAACATCTCTGAACCAACAAACTGACAGCACAAAAGATCTGTTTCACAGACTTATTATGAGCAGGGTGATCAGACACTGGATATTAGTGTGACAGAAACTTTTAGTATTAGGATAAATTTGTTACTGAAGATGAACAAATGAATGAGCTGTTGACCATGTTGGTGTGACTTTCCGTTTCTCTTTTTCAATACACAGCTCATAATGTTATTCTTGCATGGAGTCTCTTTATTGTCATGTGTACTGAAGCACAATGAATCCATGACTTGCATGTCTTGCCCCAAGTCTACACGTAACAATATAGACACAGATATAGCTACAGACAGAATGAAATACCATACAGGCCTGGCATGCTCATGTGAGCAGTTTCAAATCATTTGTGCATTTTCTTGTGGACGGAGATATTTTCAAAATTACAGTTTGTATGGATGTGAGGGTTTTTTTGTGTTTTTTTTTTTTTTAAACAAAGGGGTAAAAACCCTGTTTTCAAAACATTTCATATACATGTGGACGAGGTCCAAGTCCAAGCTCAGCTTATTAACTTTAAAATAATTAAAAGCACTCCTGGCATACTTCACATTCTTATAGGCAACTCCCTCTGTGTGCGCGCGCGCGCCCACACACACACACACACACACACACACACACACACACACACACACACACACACACACACACACACAC
>JAQMCW010000004.1:9617352-9627945 GCA_030068335.1 Chrysichthys cranchii
GCTGACCACAACCAGTGAGTCTCTCAAACACACACACACACACACACACACACACACACGTGTGTATCTGAAGCAGAACATTTAGTCCCTTGGAACAAAAATAAATAAATAAATAAAAAAAGGCAGAAGTGATCTTCATAAAAAAGCTATTTTTCCTTCATTTGCATCTGTTTAACCAATGACTCTACAATCATGAGAAAGCCCAATGGTATGATTAACTATTAGAGAAAAGCATGATATTTCACAGCAAGCCTACAATTTTTGTCCAAGCTAATTTTGCTAAATATTGCTAAATTTCTTGTTTCATCTTAAATACGAGTCAGTGCTTCCAGGGAAACACTGGGCATATACTAAAACACATCCTGTTCAGCCATTACTGCAAACCCTATTGTTAAAGATGAAGGAGTACATTGCAAAAGAAATACAGCATTTCTCAACTCATTGTGTGATTGCCACCGACTACTGTGGCACATTTCCCCATGTTGTAAAAAGCAAAAACCCTACAAAAATCCTAAATAAATAATTCAGGTAGCTATTTGTTAATTGTGAGTGACTAGATATAAAATATATAGTTTTTAAAAGAAGCAGGGATTTGTAATTATGCATCAACAACAGACACAAACAAGAAAGTGCTGCGGTTTCCACCTCCTGGTGCACGGAGAACACTAAGCCTTTGAAAGAAAAGGGCAAATTAAACAATATTATTTTTGATGTTCTCACCCTAGGGAAAATTAGAGGAAACTGCATTAAGTACAGCTTTGGCAAGCCTTACCCAAAACCTTTATTGTTTGAGTATTTAACCGCTAGAGTTTCACATTTGTGTCATCATCATTATTTAATGTTCAATTATTCTTTAAGGCCTGATTCTACGGCTTTGTAGCTCTAAACAGGCAATGGTACTTGGGACGTACTAAATTCTGAATCAAACATACAAAAACTCTGTGCAAACACAGGCATTCACTCACTCGTGTGTATCTGAGTGTGGATGCAGAGACTTCACAGCAAAGAGACTTCTTTCTTTTAGTGAGAAAGAGGAATATACTAGTTACCTGTTACTGGTCTTGGCTGCTTGTTCTCCTGTTTGGCTGATGCCTGTAAGTGTCACTTCATCGCTCGGCTTCTTTTTTTCTCTCCGACTCAGTGTCCTGTTTATGTCTATGGACCAGTCCTAAACACACACAAAGACACACACAATGTCACTAATAAAACTGAAAAAGGGTCACTGTGCCTGCATACCAGCTTACATCTCCATATCAGTACAGAATACACAAACATACACTCTACACATGCATACACATACACACGCACGCACAGCCACCCACATACACACCTAGTGAGTCCAGGGCCCACACAGCAATAAAGCAGCTTAGTAAACAGTGCATTACATCCCAGATATGAAAAGAATGTCAGCCAAATACAGAAGCCACATTCCCCAGCTGCTGAGGGTTAAAACACATGTACTCCTAACATTGTAAAACTGCATTTGAGAAATATGCCAACAGTCTATGCTAGCTTAACATTACGGTTTCCACAGGACAACATATTTAATTCAAAAGATCACAACACCAGGTACAGGTACATATAATTCTGCATTAATCTCTTGAACACTCACTTGGCTGTTTGCACATACTGACTTCTAGTTATAAGTGTATACATACAGTATACCCACTTGTGTTTTCCTAAATTAAAATGACAGAATTCCTATGCCAGTTCGATTCTCCACCTGCTTGACAAGATGAAACATCATGCTTATTGAGTGGTGCATTTGTCGATTCCGTGCACACCTGAAAACCTTTACAGGATAATGTCACACATGGACAGGCAGTCTGTATAAGTAAATGGCTCAAAGTTTAGATAATTGGTGAAGGTGCAAGTGCCCCTTACTGGGATACGAGTGGCTAGGAGTTACTCAGCAGTTTGCCAAGTGAACTTCAGAGAGGTTGTACTCATCGTCATAGCAACCATAAGAAACCCACAGAATCCGAGAAGCATCACACTTGTCCCTATTCTGAGAGATACTGTGACCTTGTTTGTACATCAGTTTCACTTTGCTGTTCATTACCACATTAGGTCCTACCTTGTGTGTGTGTGCGCTTTTGATTGTCAGTTCATTCTGTATACATGATGCACGGTAGCAGAAAAATGCTTCCTGTGTAAGACAACACTGCAGAAACGCTGCACAGACTCTGACCAATGTGAAGGCACATACTGATTTTGGGTGTTCATTTAGAGACAGAAGCAGTGAAACGGTGATGTTTTTTCCCCCCTAAAGGCAAAAACAGCTGTCAGTAACTGGAGTCAGAATTAATATTCTACTGCAGTATACAATACAATATTTTACTTATTGCATTGTAATGCAGGTCAGGTTTACTGGTGTTTGAATGGTCAAAAAAATGTGCTTATTAAGACTATAAGAATAGCTGATTTTACAACATTACAGCTGTCATGGTGACCCAGATGCTGTTTCGTATATCGAAAGAAACTAAAAGAAAAAAAACTAAAAAAAGAAATAAATAACTTTTGAGGTTAAAAAACCCCTCCAGAAAATATGGGGCAGAGAACACCACACTGGTTATTGCTAGCATATTAGGACTTCCGTGACACTTAATAAAACCCTGTCTTGATGAACTACAACAGATAAATTTACACACACGCACACACACATGAAAACATGGCACAAATAAAGATCACAAAGAACCCAGAAACCCTTATGACAGCAGCATTGAAGTCAGCCAAGCAAAACTCACTATAATGGACCTTCTCTTATGGAAACGTTAAGTCCACCTTCTGTATTCGAGCAGAGAGGGAGTGCGTTAATCAGAAAAATACCAGACTTCCTGGGAAATTATCACCATTTACCAGCAGGCCCACATGCCAAGTTGGTTTAACAGAAGTTGTTTCTCGATTAAAGGCTGATCTGCATGCTGTGTTGTGCAGCTTGATTTATTTATTTTGATTAAATGAAAATCACAACTTTTGGCCTAGACCTCTGACAGAGATGACAATTCCAGATTTCAACACACCCATTTTGCAAGGATCAATATGAACACTTAGATTCTTACGCTGCACCTGATCCTTCACTTTAACAGACTGATGTAGCTATATTTTCCTAGTGAATGTGCCTGAATGATGACTCGTTTGCATTTTGAGGGACTGATTTACCAGCACATTTATACTGAGCAGCTTATATACACTAAGAAAAAGAACTTCTATTTAGTGCAAAATTGTGTCATATGAGGGTGCTGGTGCATTAAGAGATTTTAAGCACATTTTTGAGCAGTGCTACAGCCAATGAAATTATAGATCTCCAGAAGACACTGAAGAATTTTTGCACTGATCACCCAGTCGTTATTTAAACTCGTGTGGAATAACCCTGTTAACACAAACAGACGCAGAGCATCAACGTGTGACACAGCCAGTGCTCCCATGCCATATATATGATGATTGGATTAAGAGAAGCTATCTGGCAAAGACCCATTTCTCCGATATCAAATGTTTACGTTCTGCTGATTTTCCTTTAAACTATTAAGGAAAACAGGTGTGTTAAAAAAGTTAAAACGAAATAGAGAATGAAAGGAACGAGAGGGAGAAAAAGATTGATTCATTAAGCACTCAGGAAAACCAGATGCAAATTCTGTCTCAGTGTGCATTACAGAGCAAATCCTGACAGACTGGTTCTCTCTCTTCCTCTAGCTCAAGTGATAAAGAAAGATAAAATTACAAGGAACAAATAAAGACCTCTTTTACAGTTAAAATAGAACAAGGTTTCCTCAAAGTAACTACTTCAGACTAATCATGTGTGTCAAACATACTAGTCTGACCAGTTTAGTGCATTCATTTGTTTTGCTAGTGTCTAATACTGTGTGTGAGTGTATATATATACCTCAAACTGGGGCCAGTTCATAGACATGCCTGGGCCATGGTTGGAGCGGAACCACTTCAGATCTTCCTCTGCGTCGGCTGCCTGGACCGTGTTCTCCAATGTCTGATATACATCCTGGAACCTGAGTGATGAACACCACACTTTCCGATACCACACTATGCAATATGTACTGTGTGAGAGTGTAACGCTACTAGTTATAGAAATAGTCCACAGTCAGTAGTTATATTTATTTATTTATACTGCAGAGCAGAATTCTCAATTCTGATTAGTCAGAAGGGGTACATTTTCATATAACAGCATGGATCAAACAATAGTTTTGGCTGTAAGATGAAAAATAGGTCAATATTAATGTGCACACGCTAATATGTTATTGTTGAATATTGTAACAGCTCGTACATAGGGACTTTTATGGTGGATGCACCACAAAATCTAAGACTAATAAACATTTTAAAAAATGTGGTGATGTTTTTGTGAGGTTTTGTGAGACATTTAACTAACTTTCAGGTGCACAAACATACACAGGCCAGTATGAGAACAGGGTCCATGCAGCATCTGTGCAATGCGAATGTCATGCAGTGGTATGTATAAAGTGTAAAGCTGGTTTAAAGCAGTGCTCATCTCTTACTTGTGACTGGTAGAGAGGTCAAGGTGCTGTTTGACATCCAGTAGGACCTCTTTGAAGAAACGCAGTCTCTTGTCCTCAAACTGCTGCCACTGCTCAAACACCTGCTCCATGTTCTCCATGTACTGAGGTGTTATCTTATCCAGCTCCTCCAAGGCCTTCTCATAGCGCTCCTTAGTCTGATGCACCCAGCACACGCACAAGTTTTGGCAGCCATATTATGATAAAGTGGGCTTTATCAAGCTACAATCCAGCTGATTGTCTTTAATGCATATTTGCAAAGAGGCCTGCACATGCAGATATGCACATACACATACCTTCTGCATATCCTGCTGGCACTTTTCTACTTTGTCTTGGAGCTTTTTCTGGGCCTCTGGATTGTTGTTCTCCATCTTGCTGTTGTTTTCCCTGCTGGTGGCCAACTTCTCTTCCTTGCAGGCTGTGTGGTAGGCCTTCTTCATAGTGTCCACCTGAAGAAACAGGGACAGGATGCTCATTAAAACAAATAACTCCTTAAAAGTGTGTCGTCTTCTGTACTTCTGCACTGGCACACTGGTGTATATCAAAAGGTAGCAGTAGATGTATGTACAATGCATCTGCTGTAATGACAAGAACAGTGTTAGTCTGATTGCACACGGGGCCCGAGGAAATTGTCACCTGTAAATCAGTACTAAAAACACACTTATGTTTGCAAATAAATGTGGGTAAATGTTGTTCAACGTGTAAAATAATTTAAAAAAAAAAAAAAAAAGCCTAAAAACCATCCTGAAACAGTTTTCGCTTTAACTACAGAAAAGACGATTAATCAGCTACTCTTCTGAATTACGAGCTGAATGGTGCAGAATTGGTATTTCTGCAATGTCTAGGTCATAAGGAAAAAGACTATGCCCCTATGGTCACTGGTTCTTGGTTATATACTAGCGCCATGAGGGAACTTGCACTTTTGTAGGTACCGAATGTTTCCAGTTTAGGTACAGACACCATGTCAATCAATCAATCAATCAATAAATAAGCAAATAAATCAGTGGCCCTCGAAATCCTATTGAAAACTAACTGACTAATACAAATCCTGAGCTGTTAACTCAGTTGTGTGATATTTGTTGCACTAACCATACAGTGAGTCATGGGGAGCTAAGGACTGAACACACAACACAGAGACGTTGAAGGTGCGTACCATTACTAAAACTCCAAAAAAGTCTCTTAAAAGGCAAGGCAAACTTTAAAATAACATTCTGTTTGTCTGGTCGTACCTCTTTAAGTTTCTTGGCCCAAGGTTTTTGAGCTTTGCGATAGCCATCCTCTGCCTCTTTGGTTTCCTTGAACCCGCCGATCATCTGCTTGTGGTAGGCGTCTTTCTGCCAGTTTTTCACTTTTTCAAAGTCCTCAGCCATCAGAACACCCTTTATCTCCATGTGAAGATCACTGACCTTCTCCGCTTCCGTCATCATGGCACACCAGGCCCGCTCCACTGTTCCGTACTGAGGCCCTGCAATACAACAGCACATCACGCAAATCAGCCCAACCTGATCATTCAGCTTTAACTATGAGTTACACTCCCAGTCTCAAAGGCTCTAACCTACAACACAAGGACTCTGGGTAGACTGAGAGGAAAAAACGGTTTGTTGCCAAAATTCATTTTTTCCCCACCACAATGAAGTAAACAAATTGACTCAGGATGGTTCTATAACTCAAGCAACGTGTACGATGAGAACAATGCTACCAATACAGAGGTCAGTGACACCTAATGCAGATAAACACCACAACAGCAAGTAAGTAATCTGAATAACAGCTTCTACAATATCACAAACAACCAAAACTAGCTTTTGACAATAATGGCTTTCTGCCTGGAATGTTCCAGCCATGCCTTACAGTGCCTCACCTTTGTCTATCAGCTGTCTCCAGCGCTTGGCCCACTCAGTCAGCTGCTGTGCATATGCCTTTTCAATGCGAGCTCGCTCATGAATACAGTTCATCAAGTCATTACACAGGCGGTTCCCATCATCCACCCGCTTTACAGCCCGTTTGTAATTCCCTACCTGGGTCACAGGGAAGAGGGGTTGGGGGGATAAATAACTGTCATGTCAAGAATTTAACTACAAAAGAACACAGTGTTGTGTGCACAAGTGTATATTACCTCCCAAAAACTGTCACTGGAGACGTCATTCAAAGAGTCAGCGTAGTCAGACATGGCTGTTTTCTTTGATTATCTGAAAAAGAAACAGAACATTTTGTTGGAAAACATTTGCATTTTAACATCCCGTCTCTGTTTTGATTGCAGAACAGGAGCATTATGGATTGAACCAAGGGTCGCTTATGCCCCCTTTCAGAGGCTGTCATATTTGACCCAAATATCAATTATCACATCTATGCTGGCCTGAAAAATGTCAGCGATTTCACGCAAACCATTCTGGGATTTGTGAAATGCTTTTCAAAATTGTCCTGTTGATGGAGGTTCTCAGCTGTGACTCAAATTCAATACTATGACCTAACGTTTAAAATAGGATTACTTACTCTGCAATAATCCACAAGATCCTTAAGATTCACCTACTGTTAGGAGCTTTCGGTTCAGGCTTTTCTAAGTGTAAATGTATACAATCTACACAAAGTAAACCAGGGCTTCTCAAAATGAGGTCCACAGAGACTCCCTGGTGCTGTGATTTGATTTTCAGATTATTTGTTAATTACCGTTGCAGAAATCATAACCCACCATTACAAAATTTAATATATGTAACTATTTGCAGCATTTAATCCAGAGTGATCTACAGAAGTGCACAGACATCTCTGTTGGGAGGGAAAGGAAAAAAAAAAAAAAATGTGTAGGGTCTCCATATTCCATGAGACTAAATTCCTGTTACAAAAAGAATTAAAGGTTGATTGAGTAGAGCACATCACAAAGACAGTACAAAGTGTTTCTAATAAAGCTATGTAGATTCACATACATTATTGAGTTCTTAAATAATTATTAGCCGTTTTTTCTGGTCACTTGCACTGAACTGGGACCTAAAGTGTGCTGGAAGGTTCAGGAACATAATTTATATTACAGCTAAATGTGGTCCTGACTACAAAAACACTTGAGCACCCTTGGTTGTGCAAACAATACAATACGCTTAAAAATCTTGTAGAAGTAACTATGCAATAAGCCGTGGCTGCAGTTTGCTCAGCCTTTGCTGTTCTTGAAATCTCGGACAATGCGTCATTGACAGCTACGGACTAATCTGCATTTTTAGGGTAGTATTTCACAGTAGCTGAGAGGTGTGTTGCCAAAACCGGTGTGTACAAGTGAGAAGAAGGAAAAAATCTGCTCCTGACATTTCATTTGAAAGCGCAAAAGCGGCACAGTCATATGAACATGAAGACTCATCACTCACTGGCTCGATGAGAGACATTCTTTCCAGAGGAAGTGATGAAAAATCCTGCCATTCTTACAGCACCATCTGACCCTTCAATACTGATTTACACAACACTGGTCTTACCTTCACAAACACGCACACACACAATTTCCTGCACACCCACTGATGGACCTTATCAGAGTAGCAGCAGGGAAATTCATACTTTCCACGATTTTATTTCTAAAGCGGTATTACACAAAGCCAGGTATAAGAGGAGAAGCAAGTGGAAACAGTGAAAGAAGGAAAGATTTTTTTTTTTTTCATAACCTTATTTACGCAAGTCAGTCACATGGGCTCAGTGTGTTTGCCTGCTTAGCAACCATCACCACAGCATGACCTTGAGGCAGTGAAGAGTCTTCACACCTATACACTGACTCACACCCACACTCAAAACACAAAGTTTTATGTAAATATCCTGGAAAATGGGTCCTGGAACCCGGCTGTTTTGTGACATGTGCAGACGTCTGAGAGGGTCAAGCAAACTGAGAAAACTTCTAGCCTATAGGCCTCCAATATAAACATGCTTGGTCAGCTACGAAAGAGGACAGAAATGAGGCAGAAACAAGTCAGACCGAACGGGGAAGAGGATGTCTTCTAGAATTAAGCAAAGATAAGCAAAGATGGATAAAGCAAATAATGTCATGTTTAAAAAAAAAAAAAAAAAAAAAAAAAAAAAAGCAATATTACCGAAATACATATCCAGAAATAGATTGACAGCAGTGAATACATTTCCAATAAAGAAAAAAGACTTGTGAGCCCCTAGGTATTCCCTGGAACCCTGTGAGCTTAACACAATATGCACTAACTGAGCTGTAGGTATATACATACAAATGCGCACACGCACACAAATAAGTGTGTGTGTGTGTGTGTATATGTGTGTGTGTAAAAGTCAGCGCACACCCATTGGGAAGCTTTTCTGTTGCTTGGACGAGCGCTGCAACGGAACACTGCTGACAGAGACTCCTCTGTCACACTCATCCACCTCCATTCAAGCCCCATTTCCTCTTTGCCTCAGATGCTCTCAGTCATCCAAAGCAGTGTCAGCTCCCAGCAGGGCTGTTCCCGGCTAGGCATTTTCACACTCATTAGTTTTTTTGCTCATTTGATGTGGCTCCTTTTCCCAATGCACATAACAAAAAACAAAAAAGATGGGGCATGTAAGAGGTCTCAGGGCTGAAAATATACAAGTAAAACATACAGCTAGAAAGTTTATACACATAAAACGCTTTCATTTATTTGTCATAAATAAATAACAAACCTTTGGCAAGTGCTCATATGCATCACTTAAGTCAACCAAACACTGGGGGGGAAATAATAAAAAAAAAAAATAATACTAATAATTAGACACACATATACATGCATGCATACGCACGCACACACACCATGTCTCCTACAGGAAAAGACTCCTTCGATAATCTAGGTTAAGCTAGGCTAAGCAGTGGCCTACGACATTCGACAACGATATTTTGCACTTACGATGGTTATATAGTGGAATGCATCTCCATCGTAACTTGAAGACTACCTGTATATGTATATACAGTGGTGCCTTGACTTACGAGTTTAATTCATTCCATGATGGAGCTCATAACTCAAATTACTCGTATGTCAAATCAATTTCTCAATGAAATGCCATTAATCCGTTCCAGAGCCCCCCTGCCCAAAAACAAAACACAAAACAAAACAAAAAAAAAAAAAAAAAAAAAAACACCGCAATTTTTTGTTACATGTTTTTAAATAAGAAAAAATGTACTTATAAATAACGAATGTTGTATAAAAACACAATACAATAGAATGTACTGCAATAAACTGGTTTCATTAAGTATAATGTACAGCATTTACTTTGGAGATCAGACGACTTGGAGATGCTGACGGAGGTGGAGGAGAAAGGCTGAACGGAATAACAATATTATTTGCTGATTTTTACACATTTCACCACGCTTTCCTCTTTTTCATCTGCAGGGGTTTTTGATAAAAACCTGTCCAATGAGGTCTGCTTCATCCTCCCTTTCAGAATGTTTCTGAAATGAGTTAGGCCAAGTGTCATTAATAAAGTCTGAAAGTAAGAAAATGATTTTAATGCCCTTGGCTGGCATTATAGCCTTTATCAACTACTTCTGCTTCAGTATGGTGCAGATCGTAGAAGTGCTATGCTTGTACTGCTTTGCTGACACGCACACTTTGGTCATGTTTTTCGATAATTTCTTTCTTTAATTCAATGCACATCATCCGCTGCTTCTTCTCAGCACTGTCTTCGCACTCACTTTCTTCGGACCAATGGTTGGAAAAACGAAGTTTTCAAAATAACTGGAAGCACAAATGCAAGCTTCCACTGTGAGCTAACCACTTAAAGTGAACGAGTGAGACACGGGATGCTGGGCAGATGTTGCAATGCTCACTGTGGCGTTAGTTTCCGGCAACAGTTAGCGCTCTACTAAAGCTCTCTAAACTACTGTCTAACTCGTTAGTTTACCACTGTGTGTGTGTGTTATAATAAAATCACACACACACACACACACACACACACACACACACACACACACACATATATATATATATATATATATACAGGGGGTCCTCGATTTACGACGGAGTTCTGTTCCTATTAGTGCTGCCACTAACGACTAATCGATTAATCTTAACGATTAATTTTAAAAAAATCAAGCGGTTGCAATTTTCATGTGTTCATTTTATGTTGAACA
>JAQMCW010000004.1:9658864-9669186 GCA_030068335.1 Chrysichthys cranchii
ATGTTTGTGGCTGTAATGTGACAAAATGTGGAAAAGTTCAAGGGGGCCGAATACTTTTGCAAGCCACTGTATAACCTTATTCACACCTAGGGCCCTTCAGCTAACTAGTCTGCCTGCATGGAGAGTTTTTGAGGTTGGAGAAAACTGGAGAACCCAGAGTAAACCTTCAAGGACACATGAAGATCATGCAGAGAATCTCTGTAGAGAGATACCCCAGCTCAAGACAGAACCCTGGAGCTGTGAGGCAGTGATGCTACACCCCCAAACTGTCCAGACATTTCTGGTCCCATCATGTGAATGTCCTTTATTTTTAGGCTGGTAACATGGATGGCATTCAGTGACATTTGATGTACTTCTATAATTAAAAAAAATCTCAATCTTGTTACTTTTAACCCCTTCTTGATGAGCAAAATGCATCCATTTATCATTAAAAAAGAGTAAGAAGAAAAAATTGTTACAAGTGAGAAAAAAAATTGAGAGCATAGTTATGTAAATATCTAACCAGAAAAATAAATACAAATCTGAAGTATTCTTTTAAATAATTATAGCTCCACAAAGTAAAAACAAGCAAAGTGCCCTGTGTAAAGGTCACCACCTTTATTTACATGAGTATCCTTATACTGTACCTGCTTTACCCAAGAAAATGCACACTCACAAAAAATACAAGAGCATATAATTGATAATTTCATCATCTGGGTAGTTATTCATCATCCAGCAGCACAGAAAATCACTTTTTTCTGCGCTGAAATTTGAGGCCTTGTCTCAAAACTCGTTACAGCACACTCCGCCTTCGCCCTCAGCTCTGTTCGCCGCCATGTTGTCTTGTGGTTACGTCCAAAACCACACCCTACTCACTATATAGTGTGCTGCTTGTGGAGTCCACCATTTTGTAGTCGAATCACAAATTCCGTTCCCTACATTAGGTAGTGTGCTACTTGGTGCCCCAGGGCGCATGCGCAGTACCATCGTTTGGCCGTACAACAATCCACTGCAACCACCGACAGTTAGAAAAACAGGGCATTAAAGCAGAAACTTAGCGGCATTTCTTCAACATCATGATGGGTATGAGTTATTATTTTCTTTAAAGAATTATATATATGGTGTATGTGTCTGGCTGTGCTTGTACGAGCTTTATAAATCTCGCACTGCGTTTGTAGCACACTTGACGGTCAGTTAGCTAGCATGTAAGCTAGTGTTGCTCGTCGTAGCAGTGTTTGGTGGTGTACGCTCGTTTTCCCGTCGCGTTGATGCTGAACGACTGTTTGTAGCTATTAAATCATATATTTGTTATTTGAGAAGTCATTAAAAGAAAAACGCTGAGCTATCAGAGGGCTCGGGGGTGAAATCTTTCCTGTTTCCTGTAATAACGGACAGATGAACAGAGCGCGGGTCGAGGCTCTTCTCAAATCTGTCGTGGCCAAAATCACATTATCGGTCGGTTCTTTTGGCGGTGAAACCTAAACAGTAGTGTCCCTTACAACGAAGGCGAAGTGGCGACGGAATGGTTTGAGACAGGGCCTACGTCTTTGAATGTTCTGCTTTCGGCTTTTTTATTTGTTTAGATTTCGATTCAACCTTTCCTGTTAGTTTTCTGTAATAATATAATTAATTAAACCATTCTTGCACATAACTTACATTTGTTATTTTTTATTTTACCGACGTTATCGGTTCGCACCCGTTTTCTAACAAGTCCCGCCTCCTTGCCTGGGCTGGTTTGCCGTACTTGATACTGATTGGCTCGCTGATCCACTTCTCCTCGTGAGTTCACGTGTTTTAACCAATCGTAGCACGAGAAGACGTGTTTGCCAAAATACGGGTAGGACATACGTTGGAATTGGTTGTTTTTGCGCATGTGCATTTACTGTCGCGTACTACGGCATCCACCGATTTGTGTTAGCAGAAAGTCCAGCTAATAATTGAAGTACACTATGGGTACATGTCTGTTTTTACTTGGCTTGTCCATATGCGTTATTGACCTCATGAGAAATTTACGTCTGTTTTTAAACTTTGTTAGTATGCGGAAGTTTACCGCAACAAACAGCCGCGATTTCAAACGTTTCTTTTTTTTTTTTTTTTTTTTTCGAGCTTGGTCACTAGCCATAAAATGTTTTGTAAGTGGTGATTTCAGTAATTTCCGTGAAGAACGAGGTGATGTTTCACGTCAATTAAGAATGAGGTAAAAGCTGCAGTAGGGACAAGCTCCTGAATTTGAGTTTGGGGTATTTTAGTGTAAACTGTTTCAGTAGGCGTTTAATCCGTTAAGAAAATTACATCCCTAACCATATGAGTAATTACACTTGTGTTCAAACGCCTGGCTCTAATTATTTTTACATTTAATTCGTTACATCTACCATCCGGTAACAGCAGTTATCCCGCCGCCCGGTGTTGTCCAATCAGCGAGTTGCTTCTTAATACGAATTTGTAATTTATCCAATCATAGAACAGTAGGCGGGAGTTTATGATTGGGCGCGTGAAGCCCCTAAAAGACAGCGCACGCGCGTTTCCAACAGCAACAGCGATGGTGAAATAAGACCCTAGAGCCTCGGTGGAAATCTACACTACAAGTGTGTTCAGATGTATTAAACTAATGTTATGCGTTGAATCCGTGTTTATCTTTTTATAAAACGTTAGGAGGTGACCTCTGATAGGTCAGTGTTTATCCTGAGATTATGGCGCGTGCGTGTCTCCCTAGTTAATCTACACAGGTGTTTAGTTAATGGTTTCCCCTAGGACAAACTGAGGAGGCCTCATGGTCTCACTTCTGGTCATATTGACAAAGATCTGAGAATTACCTTAGAGGATATAATCGTCTTTTGCATTTAGATTGATTAGATTTTTATTAGATGTGCAGTACTTTATTAATCCAAACCAGGGAAAGTACTTTGTCACAATAGCAGACATGAAAGATACTACACCAAATAATAAAATAAAAAAAGAAATGGAATATATATAAATACAACAATTTGCAATAAAAAAACTAGAGCATATAATGTGCAAAAAACAAAACAAAACAAAGACTGTGCACCATGAAAAGCAACACTCTGCAAAATGAAAAAACTGCCAAGAAGGAGTAGTTACTAAGTCTGAAGTGAGTGTAATGGCCTGTGGCAGGAAGTATTTCCTGTACCGGTTCTTATGACAGTGGAGCTGGAGCAGTCTGTTGGACAAGGTGCTCCACTGCCTGTCCAGTGTGTGGTGGAGAGTTTGATCTGGATTATACATAATGGATAACAGTAATATTTAATAATAATAGTAGTATGTATCTCATTAAACATTGTTTTCTGCTCTTCTTAGGTTCTGTCCCACCGATTTCCTCACTGCGCTTACTGGTTCCACCTCTACGGCTAATGTCTGCATTTATGTGGAAAATTGTCCAACAGCAACATCTGGAGCATTATGGAAAACTAGAAGAATTTGTCTCCTTAGTTACAAGGCTCGTCCCAGAGGTCTTGACCAGCAGACAGAAGGCTACGCTGGTGATGGGGCTCAGAGCAAAGGTGACAATAAGAGTGTAGATTATTGCACAGAAAGGGACAGAGCAGATGTGTGGTAATCAACATGAGACTGAGAATCTATGCTGATTTTTTTACCCCCCCCCCCCCACAGATGATTCTGGAGATGTGCCGTGGTGAACTACCAGCAGACATTGAGACTGTGAAGTCTCATATACAGAGGATTCAGTCCTCTCATTCGTCAAAGGTAAAACAGTTTTTGAAAAAAATATTTATTTTGTTTATAGCTTAGTATGTGTGATGACTGAAATAATGTTTGCTTGGCAACGTTGTGCTTGTTTCTATTCATATTCATAAAAGGCTGCTTGTGTTCTCAGGGAATTAATACAGAGGCGGACATCTTACAGGCCAACCTTTTAACGCTTGTGCTGGGTCTGCTGGAGGATCCTGCCAAAAAGGAATACTTCTTTCAAGTCAGTGCATGTCACATTTATCATGAGTGATTTGAAACTGAACAGTTAAGCAATATGTTGTGCTAAAAAAAACCCAAAAAAACCTCCACATTTGCATAACTTTTCACCTACCTTGTAAGAAAAGGTGAAATCCATGTTAGTTCAGTGAACCCTTGGCTCACAAATGCACCGGGTGGCGAACAAACTGATGCACAAACTAAATTCCAGAGCAGATTTTGTACCGACCGACGAGCAAAGCCTTGACTGTCGTACAGACAGCCAACCCACGTCTCAGGCACAAACCTTAACTTCTGGTCAAGCACTTGTAGTTTTTCATTGAGAGTAAGAAGCCTAAGCGTATAACAGTTGAAATAAAGAAAGAAATAATGGCAAGACATGAGAATCGCCACCAGATCCGTCTGCCACTATATTCCTCCGCCACCGCTTCATGGCACAAGCATTTAGTTCCAGTTAAGCGCTCGTGGTGTGAACGTGTTCAGTGCATTTTTTTTGTTGTGTTTCTCTGCATTTCTGCACTATAAGCCTTCATTATGGGTCCCAAGAAAGTGAAATATGGAAATGATAGTGAGAGTAGGAAGTGTATAACAGTTGCAGCAAAGAAAGAAATAATTGCAAAACATGAGAACCGCCACCGTCCACCTACACCAGCAACTACGTATCCACCGCAAAGATAACGTGCATTAAAATCATTTGTTTTTCATTTAGTTTTGTTTTTCTATAATTAAGATTATTTAAATTTTATTCTGTTATATTGCCACACATAAACCCATAATACACTTTGAAAACATGTTTTTGAGGGCTGAAACACAATTGTATTTACATTCATTTCAGTGGGAAAATTTGATTTGGGTCTCGGAACGAATCAAGTTCGTGAGTTGAGGGTCTACTGTACTCAACAACCGCATTTGTATTTTTATCAGAATTAAAAAAGGTGTTTCTTTCAGGGGATTCTAAATTCATGAGGATGAATTGTTTACTTTAACTTTTTATAAGTATAAAAACTAAGAGGTTGGTGTGATCTTGATCTGTTTTTTAAGATGAGTTTAAAAAAAATGTTGACATTTGCATCAAGTATGCATGGATGATCAACTTCCATCACTAGTTGTTCTCAATAGGTCTCTTCTTGGATTATTTTATTCTCTGGCTACTTGGTTTTAAAAAGATGTGGATTTCCTCACTGCGCTTACTGGTTCCACCTCTACGGCTAATGTCTGCATTTTAGTGGAAAATTGTCCAACAGCAACATCTGGAGCATTTATGGGAAACTAGAAGAATTTGTCTCCTTAGTTACAAGGCTCATCCCAGGGATCTTAACATAAAAAGATGTAGTCGCACATGACCGATTGCTGTCAGCTTGCTGCTGAGATTTGACTGTATGGTCTCGTTTTGCTTTGCTGTTGAGGGTTGGCAATTGTAAAATACTGTAAAACAGGCTGAAACATGCATATGATTTTTAGCAGTATAACTGTTCTGAGGAACATCTCTTAATTATTGTTTTCCCACATGAACATCATATCATGTAAGCTGAACCTTAGTGATATTTGACATGTAAATCATGTGCCAAAGCTGGATATTGCCGCATGGCACACTACTTGGTAAACTGGGATCTGGAAATGTATCTGTAGCAGTGAGTGGGGACACAAGCTTAATTCATTGGACCTTTATATAACCTATTTCACGCTCACATTAAAGTGAAAATGTTCATTTGTGTTGTGTGTCCTATTGGACACCGCTAGTCTCAGTCCTTTAGTCTAGTTATTCACCATTGAAACATCAGTCAGACTAAGTGTAACCTTGATTTTCTGGCCTGTTTGCACTAAAGAAGGTCATTAAGTGGCAGTCTCAGACACTCTGACCCTGAGATTATTTGCCCCTTTTAAACTGTGATCTGATTCACCTTGTTCTGCATATGGCTATAGTGTGGTAAGTACACTGGTTAAAAAAAAAAACCCTGAAGTCGTTGTACTATATTATTATATGTGTGTTCTAGGAGGTGTTCCCACACGAGTATGGTCCAGAATTTGATCAAGCGCTCCAAGTCCTGGTTGGCCATTTTCTCTCAAGACTGGAACAGCTGCTGCCAGTACCCAGCTTTAAACAGGTTGGACCACCATCACAAGCTTCACTACAGGTTTGGTCATTACACCTGATCTCTCTCATGCTCGTCCCCCCACCCCCCTTCTTCCCCCCCAGACGTCCTCGTGGCTCAGTGCCTGTCCCTGGGAGTGGAATGAGTATCTGGAGTCTGTTTGTAGGACGGAGAGTTTATTACCTTTGATGCAAATTGGCATTTGTGGGACTTTGGAGGATAATGGTAAGGTGGATTAAATATGAATTCTTCATTTGGCATTGTTTAGTGCTTCAGAGAGAATCCATGATTTTTGTGTATATATTTGTTGACCAATTTAGCCCTCCCATCAATCGTGGAGGACCGAATCCTCTCCTCGTTGTCCCTAACTGACATGGTGATAACCACCCAAACGCAGCCCCCGTCTCAGGGGCCTCAGGAGATGGACGACACCAGTGAACTAGATGATGTTGTCCAGGATGAAGATGTCACTTCAGGTCTGGATGGAACTGTAGCTGCAGAATACGTCAGAACCAACGATGTTGCAATGGAGGAAGATTCAGAGAGACAGACCTTTGAGCGAGAGATCAAGGAGGCTATTAAGCATTTGGAAAAGGAGAGCGACATATCTGCTGAGGTGGCCAGAAGCCTGCAGAGCGCAGGGGTGCCAGGAGTTGACTCGGAATTGAAAGCTACTGATGAAACAGCAAGTGCCATGTCTGAAGCAGCACCTGGAGCAGAAGATATTGCAGCTGAAGAGCAAACAGTGATCCCCAGAGTTGCACATACAAAGATCACGCAACCACTGGAGGTTTCACACTCTGCAGCAAACAGAGGGAGTGACGAGGGTGTAACCGACCAATGTGATCTACAGCAGTAAGTCATTGTATCTATACATCTCAGTTGTAATATATGTAATTCCTTATCAATATTGAGTCTAATTATTTTTCCTTTTTGTAGAACCGTTTTGGAGGAAGCAGCTCAGGGAGGTGGGTGCTGAAATGTTCCTCTAAGTGTATTGTTGTGCAATAACTCTGCCGCCCGCCCCCCCTTCATTAAATGTGGCCAAGGACCCATTTTTGTGTTTATTAAAATCAACCTCCCCAAAGTTTGCTGTAGCAAATTATTTCTCCAGAACCCAATTAGAGCTGTAGTGCTAAAATATAGATTTGAGACATCCTTTACAATTAACAACACTTTTACTTCAAGACCAAATTTACAGTCAGCATCAAAGTGAATGTGCATAAATTGTATCAATTTTCAGAAATCTCACTAAATCACAGGAAAATACTTAAAGAAGTCCATTCAAAGTCTCTCCACTAACATTGGCTGAAAGATGATCTATGAAATCAGTATACTCTATAAATGTGACCCACTTTTTATTCTTTGCGTAATGATTAAAGCTGGAATTATGGTAAGTCTGAAAATTAACTTCCATGCCACACTGATGATGAGGTACGAAGTACTGTAATGGGGGAAAACAAATATTCTTCACTTTTGTGTAATGTGGCTGGGTTTTAGTGGTGCTCTAGGATGCACATAATTTTTACTGAAATATTGGAATAGGTTTTAAGTCTTTATCCACTGGAAAATAACCGATGGACCCTTGAGAAAATGTCGCAGAGCTCTTTGACAATTGTGTGTGTAGTGTGCCAGTTTCACTTCAGGACTGTGTGTTTGGTCAGACTAAGCAAGCTATCTTGTTCTAAGCACCCCCTTGTTTTTTTGCAGAGGTAACTGCCGAGGCACCAGAGTCAGAGCAGTCGCCGAGCAATCCACTGGCAGTCGAGTCCCCAAAGATATTTAAGAGTTCTTACGTCCTAGGCAGGCTTTTACACAAGTGTCTAAAGTGTGGCAAGCGTTTTGCGTATCGCTCGGAGCTCCAAAAACACCAGGAGACTCACCGCCTGGCAGCATCCATCAAGTGTTGTGAATGTGGGCAAATTTTCAGAGATTCGAAACTTCTGGCTTTGCACCGGCAGAGAGGCTGTCGCATGAGGACGTACAAATGCATCAAGTGCGGGGCAGCCTTCAGGTCTCTTTCGAACTGGTACAAACACCAGCAGGCCCACAAGGTGGTCTGCACGCACAAGTGTCCAGAGTGTGGGAAGGTGTTCCAAAGTCTCACGGGCCTGGTGGCTCACAGACGAGAGCACATGGGCCCTGCCATAAATGGCGTTTACACCTGTGACAAGTGTGACATGACGTTTGGCTCGTATCGAGGCAGGGTGCTGCACCAGAGGGTCCATACGGATAAATCCAAACAGCCTTCCCGAAAGGAGCGCGAACCAGGGAAGTGCCGCTTCTGCGACGAGTCGTTTGTTCTGCTCAGCGATTTGAGAGTGCACCTGAAAACTCACCCCGAGTATAGACCCCATCAGTGCGACCAGTGCGGCAAGTGCTTCGCTCTGCACCACAGTCTACTTGCTCATCTCTCAAACCACACGGGAGACAAGCCATACCTCTGCACGCAGTGCGGCAAGCGCTTCTTCAGCAAGGTCCAGCTGAAGTCGCACATGAGGTGTCACTCGGGCGAACGGCCGCACATGTGCCCTCACTGCGGGAAGTGCTTCTCGCTGCTAGGCAACCTGAACATCCACGTCCGAATCCATACTGGCGAGAAGCCCTACCTGTGCCGGCATTGCGGAAAAGGCTTCATCTCTGCCGGAGAGCTGCAGGTGCACGAGCGCAGTCACACTGGCGAGAAGCCCTACTGCTGCAACATTTGTGAGAAGAGATTCGTGGTGTCGAGCCACCTGACGGCTCACAAGCGTGTGCACACAGGAGAGCGCCCTTACTCCTGCACTCAGTGTGGCAAGACCTTCATACGGAGATACGACTGGAATAAACATATGTACACTCACTCAGGGGTGAAGCCCTTCCCCTGTACCATCTGCCAGAAGAGCTACACACGTCGCACACACTTGAACAGACACATGCAGAGCCACGGTGCTGGTCATTAGTATCATTGCTCTGAATGACCCCAGTGGAAACTGGTTGATGTACAGAAGTGCATACTTTGAATAAGGACATTCCAGTGCAAAGTTTCAAAAGCACATTGCTTATATGTTTTGTTTGACCAAATGCAGATATAATTTAACCAATAAATGTTGGCCTTCTAGTTTATCAAAGTACTGTGTGTGTGAATATCTGTTAATCTGTCTCAGCAATAAGAGTTTTGTTAGAATGGTGCTATAAAATCCCAAATGTTCCAGAAATTTCCAAAATGGATACAATTTTCAAGCGTGTATAGAATTTCTCAGTAATTTTAATTTATATTTCTGACCTCTGATCTTAAATCCTGATCTTGAGTTACTGCCTGTTCTTAGTTTCATGTTTTCCCGATGACCCTGGAGCTGTGAGGCGACAACACTACCCACTACACCCTTGTGTGGGTTTTTTTTTTATTTATTATTTTTTTTAAATTAACTGAAAAACTATACACATTTTATTAATCAGTCCTGGTTGAAATAAGTTTAGTTGATCTAATACTTTTGTTCCTTTTTTTTTTTTTTTTTTTAAACTTGGGTTTAAATTTCAGTTTAAGTTAATTTAAGAAGTGCAGATTAAACTGCAAAGAAACTGAGGTAACCAAATGTAAGATTTTTTTTTTTTTTGTATTTTTCACTGAGAAAATGAAGAAAATGTATCGATAGTGATTGGTATCCCAGAGGTCATTCAATCAAAACAAATTCAATGATTCAAAACAAATTAAGATTTTAATCACAGATATGCTAAACCATGTTGAAATTACTTGCAATTCAAATTAACATTTTGATCAATAAATACCCGATTTACTTCTAAACTCTGTTTAATCTAATCCTTGTTGGTGCGGTTTTCTCTCAACCTAAGTATTTTCCAATTTAGATCTTTCTTTTTTTTTTTTGTAGAACTGAACAGATGATAAAATATGCAAATTAAAAAGACTATATACTGTCCATATTTTCCAAATTTTGCAGCACTTTGACCTTTACAAAAATATTAAAAGACATTCACCTATTTCATGCCCATGTTTACTTTAAAAAAAAAAGGTTGGCGTAGAACTTTAGTTTATCTCTTTTAGTTGTATCTATATACAAGTCTCATGTGGATTGGTGATGGATCAATCCAGTTCAGTAAAACTGTAATTAATTTATTATTATTATTTTTTAAATCTCCGAGAGAGCTAAAGAGTTCAGCGGTGTCTCTGTTAGAGCAGCCAGGTGTAGTGAAAAGAGATTATTCATGAAAGTTGCTGCCACCAGGTGTAAGAATGAGTCATTGCAGGAATTGTGGAAGACCCACAAATGAACGAAAGAATTTTTTTTTTTTTTTTTTTTTTTTTTTTAA
>JAQMCW010000004.1:9695428-9708731 GCA_030068335.1 Chrysichthys cranchii
TTTTCTTTCTTTAACGGAAGGGTACCAACAATTTTGTCCACGTCTGTATATATATATATATATATATATATATATATCTATCTATCTCACACTATACATGCACACAGAGAGAGTACAAAGTATGTCAAATTTTTCACCGCACAAACAGGCATATTTTAATGCCACTGCATGATTTTTCTCTCTTCAGGTTTCCTCATTGGTGGGCCATCTAACATGATAAGCTCAGCAATTTCAGCAGACCTGGGTCGACAAGAAGCTCTGCAGGGGAGTCAGGAGGCTTTGGCCACTGTCACAGGCATAGTGGATGGAACCGGCAGCATCGGGGCTGCAGCAGGGCAGGTGCGACTTGAAACTAAAATGCTTATTTCTCAATCCAGACCATTTTAGTAGATTGTCTCAGCAGGAGTAAGCACAATATAGACATTCTTCCTAGTGCAACTTTCTAACTAACTGTTATTGGTTAAAGTCAGGAAAATATTACTCTCATATCAATCATACATATAAAATCTCAAGAAGTCAGATTGACTTTCTTGGCTAAAGTAGACATAGTGGTACTTTTAGGGCCTGTATCCACCAAATGTGTTTTTTTGTGTTGGTGGTGTTTATTTTCCATATAAATCCCATGAAATTCAGCACTGACAGTGCTCAGTGAGCTGGTGCAAAACCGCTCTCAGTCTTCAGTTTTTTTCCCCCACTGCACTGTTAGTTGAAAATAGTTCAACTTTTGGAATACCACCAAGCTTCTCAGTGTCACTCCCCTCTCACCGGCCAGTCAAAATCAAGAAGAGGTGGGACAGCAACATCGTCAACAATGGCGGAGGGAAAACCGATCCCGGCTGCCTCTGAGAACGCACTTATTTACGATCTTCTTCAACTAAAAGAACAAACAACTTTCAGATGACACCTAGTCTAAGATTATCCTTATCCTAATCTCTCTTTTAGTACCTGGTGTCACTCATCGAAAGCAAATTAGGATGGATGTGGGTCTTCTACTTCTTCATAGTCATGGTAAGTTTGCCTCAAAGGGAAATGCGCCGATCATGTCCTTGCTAATCTTCATGCTTGTCCTTTTTGAAGCTGCATGTTTGATGTCTTAGCTGTGATTTTTCTCCATAGACGGGACTCAGCATCGTATTCATCATACCTCTTATTGTTAATGAGATACGCTCCATGTGCAGAGACAGTCAAGCAAGGACACACCAGCTGTGAGAAGGCATACAATATGGAGAAGGTGGAGAGGCCGTCAGCTAAGACGCTTGGTTTACGACTTTCTTCTAAATTGTTTTTAAAGCTGCTTTTTAGTTACAAAAATGATTTTTTGTTTTAAATGGTTAATGCTAGATTCCATCAGTGTCACTGGCATTAATACTAATGTAATGCCATTGACAGCAACTGGCAATGGTGAAATATCATCCGGACAATCATAAATAATTTGTTGACAATGGACCTGAGCATTTATTATTGTTTGATTTTAAACATGCTTAATGTAGACCAAATGTAGAGCAGTGCATGTCAGCCTGCAGAACTGAGTGCACAAGTAATATGATCGTTATCTGTTGTTGTTGTTGTTGTTTTTTAAGTTAACCAGCATGTTCATATAAACAACAGTTACATCTGATAAAATGTTTGGCCATGCACATTAGCCTCACAGTAAAGAACACTAAATAAGACTGTATAAATCCAGTCATAATGAGTTGTCACTATGTGTGTCTATTCTCTCATCCTATGGATTTGAGGAATGAAAATTAACACTGTTTGGCTAGAAACAAAAACACTACCAAAAATGTAATCGCATACAACTGTTTGAGAACAGAATATTGCAAACCTAATATTTTGGGTTTTTTAATTTCATTTCTGAGCACTGACCATGTAACAGCAGAGCAGGCTTGCACTTCTCAAAGCAGAGATCATGTGTGCACTGCTAATATGTGAGGGTCAGGTATCAAATTGGACCGACAAATACAAACCGCCAATAAACAGAAAACCTTTAGAACATCGGTGTCCAGTCTTATCCAGAAAGGGCTGCTGTGGGTGCAGGTTTTCATTCCAACCAAGCAGAAGACACATTCGAGTCTATTGAAAGCCAAGCTCAACTGATTGAACAGGTGAGGCTCCTGCTTGATTGGAATAAGATCCTGCTCCCACACCAGTCCTTTGCGGATAAGACCGGACACCCCTGTTTTAGAACCTGTGTTTAAAGTGCCTTTATTTCAGCCTGTATTTTGATCCTAAAGAAATTTCAGCTTTTTGCTCCTAGAGATTATTTGTCTAAATGTACAAAGGACTGGGCCTATATAAACATTTAGCATATACAATATTTTTTTAATCAATATAATATGAACTTAACAGGTACGAAGAAAGATCTTAATTTGGTAATGTTGAACTATGCTTTGCTTTTTTAAAAACAAATATCAATTGCATTTTATTGGCTGCTGTAAAGGCAGGACATGCCATAGATGTGCATCATGTGGAGTAGCTAAATTGCTGTCGGTCATCCCACATTTTACATTAGTGTCACCCTTTGAATATATTTGCAACCATTTTTTGCAACCTGTGACGCCGTTCCAAAAGGGATTTCATTCAGGGTTTGTTTTGTTGTTGTTTTTTTTTTAACAAAAGAAGTGTAGTGTAAAGATGTTCTGTGTAGGTTTATGTCATGGTTTTTACCACTCATTTGTCTGCTTCATAAATCAGTGTGTTATATCGAGTTGCCAGTTTATAAGATTGACCTACCTTGTAGCTACACTAAATGGCCATTGTTTCACAAAACCTTGTAATATAAGTCACTTTTAATGTCTACAATTACTGACTGGAGCCAGTATGACACTACAGCACAATTGGTCAGTCCCCAGGTCTCTGGTGCTTTTAGATATCATTCGGGTGGTGCAACATTCTCAGCACAGCAGTGACCCTGACATGGATACTTTTGTTTGACTGAGGCTAGCAATGAAGTATTTAAAAATTCTACCTGGTACACTCCATGCCACCTGATACTCAGAATGAGCCACCATCCAAATGATATCAGTGCTAGTGCCATGGTGGTTTGATACCATTAATGCCTGGGGTAGAGCGGCTGAGCAAACAGACGAGCTCCACTCACTCAAAAATGCACCTTTATGGTTGGTTTATCTGATAAACTGGTGACTGAGTGAAAATCTGCATCTGTGAAGCAAATATTACAAAAATCACATGTTAGATACTGTATGTTGTGCACAGTGATAAAAGTATTTTTAGGGTTTAAAATTTGAATCAATTTGTTTTTACATATCTTTTTAGGCTAAGTGTAACGTACATGTGAAGTGATGTTCTGTCTGTTATCTTATGACCAAAATATTCTGGCTTTTATATTTGCTTAGTTGTTTGTGTGAACATCTCGAACTGTTAAATGCAGGATGGTGTTGAACACATGATGTAACTGGCATTTAAAGAAATCTTTGAGACTGCTATGAATAGTTTATTTACTGCACATTTCCTTTGAATTATTTTTGTACTGCATGCCGTCTGATTTGTTCCTGCTTAATGAAGTAAAAATGGAAAGGGTGCAGGTGTGATTTGGAAGATCGAATGGAAAATTGGTGTAGTGCATATATTGTTGAAATCAAGCTCAGGTTCTTTAGTAAATGTCATAATAATAGAGCAAAGGTGCAGTTTTTTTTTTTTAAATTTCTTTTCTTTTTAATGTGAATGATTTTAATTTATTTCAGTGTTTCACATTTGCACTTCAGAAAGAAATGCCTAAACATTTCTGTTTCATTTGCCAGATGTTTACATGCTCTTTTCTTTTCTATAATGAATGCCTATCCTGTTTTAGATAAACAATGCTTTTAAACTCCTGCAAACACTTTGTATATAAAAGCTTGCAGATAAAGTGTGACCTGATACAAAATGTTCATATCACTATAAATGTCAAATCATTGTTTACATTATATTAAAATTAATCACGTTACTGAGATTGTAGTCCAAATGAGTGATTTTTAGACCAAACTTATGGAAGTCTGAGAGTTGAATTATGGGCTTTCCTCTACCTGCAATGATCCTTCAAATTTAGGCAAAAAAAGAAAGACCGTTGTCTTCCCACTGCTTCATGAAAGGGCCAGAGTGGCACTGAAAACTTAGAAGTGTACACAATAAAATGATTGTTTATTTAAATAAAGGGTGGCAAAAAAGGTTGGATAAAATGAAAACTATACACAAAATGTAGTTCTTCCAAATACAGTACACACATTCCCAGTAGAACTTAAAATAAATATTTTTGATGATGGGGTTGCGGCACGGTGGCTGAGTGGTTAGCACTGTCGCCTCACAGCGAGAAGGTTCTGGGTTCGAGCCCCGGGTTTGGCACAGGTGCCTTTCTGTGCGGAGTTTGCATGTTCTCCCCATGTTTGCGTCGGTTTCCTCCCACAGTCCAAAGACATGCACAGAGGGGATTAGGATAACTGGCGACTCTAAATTGGCTGTAGGTGTGAATGTGTGTGTGACTGGTTGTCTGTCTCTGTGTGTCGCCCTGTGGTGGATTGGCAACCCACCAGGGTGTGTGTCGCCTCTCGCCCGATGTCAGCTGGGATTGGCGCCAGCTTCCCCCTGCGACCCTGACCAGGATTAAGCGGCAGAAGACAAATTTTTGATGATGATAATTATAAGCCCAAAATATCACATTCCATTTTCGATGCATTTTTTAAATTATTCAGTAAATAATACAAAAGTGTCCCTAGGTATAAAGGTCCTTTATAGGTATAAAGATAAAGACATCCTTATTTTCAAATATAAAACAAAACAGAGACATTTAACATTTTGCTGATTTTGAGATTTTTGATCGAATTATAAGATTTGTGAGCCTTCTGCCAGATTGTTTTTTTAAAGTCAATGAAACACATGGAAAACATTTACATAAACATGAATATCTTTTATTATAATTTGTGATTTAAACATGGCAACATATAATGTGAGATACACTATGACATTTGGTGGAATCGAAAAGAATTCGACAAAATTTCAAATTTTTTTGTTAAAAGAAAATATAGTTGTGTTCAATAAAAACCAAACAACCTCACTCTTTTCCTGTATAATAATATTGTTAATTAAAAAGAACTGCATTAGTTTATAGGATTTTAGCTACACAGGGTGTACATGGCCACCTTTCCCTGATGTAGATAGGGTATTTTCATTATACTATCGTCAATTTGTCAAATACTACATACAGGATTTTGGAAGCCAGATTTTGCTTTTTTTTTGCCAGGCTGTTAGTCAGAACCAAAAAAAACCCCCAACAACAACAAACAAACAAACAAATAAAAAAATTGAATGTTTAATTAAAAGCGTACATTTCTCACTGCACACTCAGACCTGACCCATGTTAATCCATTAATGCAGCTCCTAACACCACTGAAGATTATAATACACTGCAACAGTAATATTTAATAGTGCAAAGCTAATACAAAATCAGTTAGTAATCCTTAAACAAAATTCTCTTCCAATAAGTTAAACATATTTAGGTTGCTCTGAAATAAAAATGACAGGTACAGTGAAAACCAAATCATGGTAAAGCGAATACACTTAAATGCAAAGATTAGGGAGCATAATGGTCAAACCATTTCAAAGTGAGGTGTTCTGTGTAAACCTTCAGTGAATTCATAGTCTTGAAAAACCGTTTATATGGAAGATGCCTTTAAGTACCTGGACATCACGGTGTGTAGTCTCAGATATCTTGTGTGTGGTGGATTTAGGCTTTAACCATTGTTTGGCCAGTTCAATTAATGTAGACTTTTTTAAAAATTATTTTTGGGAAAGCAGAGAAATTCAGACCCAATTCAAAGAGGACCCGAGAAAACAGAGAGGTGAGTCAATCTCCTGCTTCAGATACAATCTCCATGTCTCTGAAGTGATTGGATCAGGAGGGTTTCTGATAAGAAAATTAACATTTCATTTTTTGTGAGGTAGATGAACGCCCTTCTTCAATAATATATACAAATGCGAAAATAGCTGAGCTGCTGCTGGACACGGTGACTGTCGCTAAATATATCAGTAACCCCCGAGAGTATTTCATTAAAATCTGCGCCACTGCCACGAGGCCAAAGGTGTGTTTTGTGAGCTTTTGCAGTTGGATAAGACTAGTGGCTTTGTCCCTTTTCTCAGACAGCAGTTGGTAGTTGCTTTCTTTTGACACTGTGTGGAGCAAATCTTTGGCCAGTTTCTTAAGCTGCCTTTTCAAAATCAAGCATAATGACAACAGCTAGAACTGAAACACAATGATATGGAACATTAGAGCAAACTCTCTGCGAACAAACGAGTGAAGATTCTTCCCTGGTTTTTACATGCTGAGCATGGCTGATCAAGTCTCTTATGAACAGTTATAAACAGTTCTTTGTCCTTTGACACAATTCAATCCACTGTAATTGAAATGCTACATTTTCTTGATATAGTATTCAGAACTCAATGGTTACCATAACAGAAATAAAAAAAGGTAATATGCTACATAATTAAAACACAAAGAAGCAACTTGTACAGTCCAAATAAGATTGTGCATTATTGCCGTTAATACAACAGATATTATTCTCTTTGTCTATACAACTTTACCTTTAGAATTATGTGAGATATACACAGAAAAAAGCAAGTCCTAACGTCTCAACACTAATAGCTAAAAAGGAGAACTAATGTTTATGTACACTGTTAATGAAAGGCCATATTGGTAAAATTTACCAAAAAAAAAAAAAAAAGTCTCGTCATTTAACTCCCTATGAACAACAAAGTGTCTGAACATTTAAAACCAATGTAGTTTAGAAGAACTGGTATAATGAATAATTCAAAACAACCCTTCTCATGTAAGCAGAACTGTTTTTTTTTTCAAATGTAAATCAGCAAGGTAACCTGTAACTCGGGTAGTATGATATATATAGTCTGTCTGAATTGCTTAAACAAATTTTGCACTGAACTGTGAAGTAGTGAAATGTTTACAAAGTGTACTTCAGGTATGCACCAGAGATCAGAGGTCAGAGGTCACATGCTTTCTGAGAACTAGCTCAGCGACCACATTGAAGTAAGAGAGATTAGTTCATGAGCAAAACTTTTTTTCCCCCCTTATTTATAACAAAAACACAATAAGGCCATGGCTCAGATATACCAGTCTAATTCTGGTTTAGCTTTCCTCTTTTTATGTTCTAAGTGATGCGTTTTCTTACACAGTAAAGAATAAATAAGTAGTAAGTAGCATTAAGTGATATTATTCATTTAGAGAATATACACAGTAAGGCTTTTACTGTTTTTTCTTTTTTAATATATACAAGACGCATAAATCAGCAAGTCTAACCGTTTAGTCCGGAGGTCAATATTTAGCCTCTGTTGTATCTCATGAGAGGTTTTATAACCAACTGAATCATTAGGCTTTGAGCACAAAACTAGTCAAGGCCTAAAACACACTGGCATTTAGTACATGGGGTAAAAACACAACTTCTGCAATTTGACTGTTGTCAAGTTATTAAAGAAAGTGTCCTATTAGGAGTGCATTCCTGTACCTTCACAGTACACTTTAAGCTTATTAAACATTTTATTTTGAAAATATAACCCCTATAGACAACTGCTAGTTATAATTGCAGATACTGTATGTACATTTACATACACAGTGAGGAGCTGAGAGGATCTTCAGCTGTGTAAGTGTCTGCTCTCTTCTCACTGCCTTGATGTGACTTTGTAATGGAGAAACCTTCTCTTCTTCACGGTAAAAAAGTCTAGAAAAGAAAATATGTGTAAGAAAAAAGGTTTTGACTCCTAGCGAGACCACATTTTTCTGTTTTGTTCATTTTTTTTTTCTTTCTGACACATCTGACCCAGTCATTCAGCATTCTACACCTTCCTGGTACATTTGTCTTTGGAGGCTAAACAGAAATCATCATCAAATGTACTAGCTTGGTGACCCTGAGGGCTTGAATGACCTATGTAATAAGGCAATCCTAGTACAGGTTTCATAACACACATTCCTGTTCTCATTGCTAGTCCTACACACACATGTAGCAGATTCTGGCTCTGGCCTCACCTGTGATGGCAGCCTGTCTGTATTTGATGGCCCTCTTCTCCAGCTCGGCTCCTTCGTATGCCAAAGTTCTACCAGCGATGATAGGAACCTCCAGTCTGCGCTTACCCGTCCTCACCACACAGCTGTGGTAGAAAGCCGGCACATCCTGGCAACGCATCTCTTCCCACTCCACTGAGCCAGGGGTAGGACGCTCACTCTGGAAGTCAAAGTTCCAGCGCTGCTTGGCCACCTCCATGCTCATGCACAAGAGCCTGTGGAAGTCCTGCTGAAGCTGCTGGTGGTCGACCGGGCCGAAGAGGTTCCGCCGCACAGCCGTGCCCAGCACCTTAACATCCTCCTCCACTCCTTCAAGCTCCATGCGGTTATACTGAGATGACATTGTAGCCATTTTGCTGTTGATAGAGGAAATAGAACCCACATAAATTAACTCGAGGACTGTCATGGACTTTAGTGCAGTGTGAGATCTTGGTATTATGAATATAAATGTAAAACAAAACACTATGATAATTCGATGGGATCTGAACCACTGTGCATGTCCAACTGTTGTCTGTCACAAGTTGCACGTGTGACAAATATCTCACATGAATTCAACATTTCAACATTAATCTCCCACTAACTAAAGAAGACACATTTGATGAAAACACTCTCAGAGAGTTGTCATGATCTTCCTTTAAAAATGTCACCTTATTTCTCCATATACAGAATATGGACTTGTGTAACAGTAAGGCCTGGGTTTCCTGATACTGTCACTTATTTGGTTGCATGTTGTAATTCTACATATAACTAATACATAATGTGATGTACAGAATAACCCAGCTCAACCAGCTGAAGACTATTGTTGCTCTATGTTTTTATGTTCGAAACGATCAACATTAAGTGGAAAGCGATACCTAAAATTGTGCCTAAAATTCAGCCACCCAACAGCAATCTTTTCTCACGATTCTGTCCATTGACTGTATGAAACCCTTTGTAGGCTTCTTATCTAACCTAGAATTCTTAAGACGAATTCTGATTTGACTCTATGAGGTGTGCTTTTGCCCGCCGGAGCAATCGTTTACACCTTATCAGTAAAGGCCTGATAAGCTCTAAAAACACTTATACAATATTAATGGGGAGATAAAAGAATGCCGATAATGATCAGTTTGTAACTGTTGCTTGGAGCATGTGAAACAATATTATCACCCAACTGTAAATTTGAACAGATATATGTATGTAGACCTAACTGAGCAAATTAAATTTATAGGCATTAAGATTATTTTGGGAGCAGATAGCTACTTGCTAAGTAGAAATTATGTGTTTGATCATATCAGTCAGATTTTTGGATATACTGCATCCATAACATATCTCTTTTAAAGAGATATAAGGTCAAAACTCAACAGTACTATGCAACTACTTGGTTATGTATGTCATTATATTATACATGTCGAATTATGTGTCATTATGACACACGGGTTTTATTTATTTTCTATTCCTAATGTGGAAATCTTAAAAAAAAAAACTTTTTAAAACTCAATTCTCACCATGTGCCATGTGCAGTTCTAAAACTCAATTCTCAAAATATATTTTTTCTTTGTTCAGAAATAAAAAACATCAGTTTCTAGATGACCTGCATCCATGTCACTTTACATATTCATTCTTAAAATGAGTTCTAATAACAGTTAGAAACAATCATTTTTAAAGCGCTAACAGTGCATGTTTTTTCCTGGATATACATTTTCTTGATATATTCTTAACGCTGGAAAACCCAGACCACATTATCATCATAGGAAAAATATCTCCATTGGCTAAAATGATGATACAGACTCAGGGAACCCAAAACCAGTTTTTTTTTAATTAACATGTTATGAAATGGTCCTTAAGAGACCTCCTGGGATGTCCACTTAAGTCCATCATCCAATGAGTGCGTTGAATACAAGGGTGAAATAAAAGTTAGGGTCAAATATGTCCCCAGGGGTGCTCCAGGGTTAAATAACAAATAAATGAAATTCTAAGATGTTGTCCTCTTTCTCTGAAGATGAACAAAATCCAAAGACTAGATTATTTTTTGATTTTATTAACTGTGCAGATTTATGGGTAATTAATAAGAAAACACCTCATTTATCTTCTACCACTTAATCCTGTTCAGGGTCACAGGGGGGAGCTGGAGCCAATCCCAGCTGACTTCGGGCGAGAGACGGGGTACATCTAGGCAGGTCACCAATGCACCGCAGGCCCAAAACACAGAGACAGACAACCATCCACACTCACATTCACCCCACTGCCAATTTAGAGTAGCTAATTAGCCTAATCCCCTCTGTGCATGTCTTTGGAATGTTTGTGGAAACCAGAGTACCAGGAGGAAACCCACAGAGACACGGAGAGAACACGCAAACTCCACACAGAAAGGCACCCAGGTCGACCCCGGGGATCGAACCCAGGGCCTTCTTGTGTCTTCTACCCAGACACCTTATTTGCATAAATTAATGTCTTCTTTAAAAGTCCCACAACAAAACTAAGAATAACAGAAATATAGAGATGCATAAATTGTTCAGGAATTTGTTGAAATACTCTTCAGAGCAGCTGAATGTAACTGTATGTATGAGAGAGTTTTCAAGCCAAGCAACCGGAGACGAAAAAGATGGTGCAGTGTTGGAGTAAGAGTATGTTTGTGTAGGGGATGGTGGGCGTGGCCTAGCTGTGGACTTCGAGGAAACGTGGTACAGTATGTACTGAATACTGAATCACTAGGAGGAAATGGGCGTGGCCTCCAGACCGCAGCTTACTACGAGGAAGCAGGTGGGATGTGCAGTTCTGTGAAAATGGGCGTGACACGCACACCAACTTTCTACACGAGTCCCTCACAAACACTGAAAAACATACTGATAATAATAATAATAATAATAATAATAATAATAATAACTTTATTGGTGTACTGAAGCCGTCCAGTTAGTGCTGTTTCCTGAGTGTGATACAGAAAATCTCAGCCCCAGGTTTACTCACTCTCACACACACGGGATGTCCAACACTGGACTGCTCATCCACAAGTCTATGAGTTAAAACAATAATATCTATTTAAAAAGTCTGATATATTGTTACTGGAAACTCTGCAAGAAAAACAAACAAACAAACAAACAAACAAACCCGAATTGTTGCCCAGTGAAAGCTGAAGATGACTGACTCCACTGAAGTGAATTAAGAGCAAAATAAGAGAAATTACACTTACCCGCACCAGTCAAAACAAGTCCGCTACTTTAGAACAAAAATCTCTTTTCATCAGCCTGGAAAAACAACGCACCGTTAGGGAAAAACCCGTCTGTCAACCAGAAAGCTGAAAGAAAGTGACTGAACACGTCCCCTCTGGTTTGTTTGTTATTGAGCTGAGCGCTCTGAGAACCTGCCCCCCCCGTGACGTCATCATCACGAGCAACACGAGACAACAACAGCACGCGCCCCAGCGCGGTGTAATCAATCACGTGCGCGATAATATATTGACTGTAAGCGTGTTAAGGCAGTATTAATTGCTATATAGTCATAGTTAATAAACATACTTTTATATATATATATATATAAAGATTAGAATCTCTGATAAACATAGGAAGCATTATCTTTCCGACCAACCACGATAACGGTTCATATTAATGTACATTTCATGTGTTATTTATTTTATTCTTTACAAAATACTTTCAGCTTTGTTGTATTTTTATTTTTGTGTCGGTTTCGTATTCCGTCGCACCCCAGTTGAAAATAACTAACTGACTGTTGTGGCCACATCGCCGCCATTTTAGTTTCTTCTTCTGTCCCTGACCTACATTTTACTGTTTTGATGTCGTCACAGGTTGGCACCTTGCCAGCAGCTCCAGTCACGTGGATGTGCAACGTGAACTGGAAGGCGCGAGCTTTCCCGCTCAGTCTGATTCAAAAATAGGGGACAGAGAAGGAGCTGGTCGTTGTTTTGGGCTTACAGTAAAATGGGGGTGTTTATTTTATGGTTATTTGCAATAAATCTGTACCAAGAAGCGCCCAAACAGTTACATTTCTGTTTCCTCTAGACATCATAACTGGGTGTTTCACACTCATGAGTTTAAAATGGTTAATAAAAGGAAAGCACAGCTCTAGCTTACTAGAGTTTATATGTTTTGACCTTATTCTTGTCACTAATTCACTAAATGTCATGGTATAAAATAATAATCATAATATTTAACTTTTAAATTATTTTAAAATGATCGTACAAGTTAAATATTGTTATTTTAATTCGTATTAATAAAAAGCACTGCTTATTTCTATTTCTATTATTTATGAATATTGTCATGTACATATATCACTGCTGTTATTTATTATATATCACAAATGTTCCACTCTGTTTCATGCACCCTGAACTGTATCCGGCTGCTATTCCTACCTCCACTTTAATGTTAAGTACAACTGAGTCTACCATTTCTTCTTAAGGTGTAATATTTGTATATTGGGTGCAATATTTGTATGTTAGGATGGTAATTGTGCTGTGTTATCTGTGACGTGTGTGTTGAATGTTTTGTGTTGTGACCACCAAGAAAAATTCCTAATACAGGAGGTCCTCGGGTTACAACAGTCATGACATATGATGTTTCGAGTTTACGACGTTCGCTCCCATAAAAACTTTTTAAAAATTGAGATATGAGTGTTTTGGTTTATGCCGTTAGCGTCATACTTACGGACTACATGGGCGAACTAGTTTGCGCTCGGCGGAAGAATGCGCAGTAACGTGGCGTATGAGTGAGGAAGCTGGCGAAGTTGACTGTAAAAAAGCACAAGTGTTCCATTTGTGTTGCTTTGTTTGGCACCTAAATGAAAGTCAGAGTCTTCAAGATGGTAGTGTTTCGACGAAGAGGAAAGCCATCACGATGGAAGTGAAATTAGACATTGTAAAGAGATCAGAAAAGGGAGACACAGTGATGGATATCAGATGTCAGTTTTTCTGTTACTACAGTACGGTGTACAGTACTGTCATGGATCTGCTGTGCATGACACAAGGAAGATGCGCTCTTCTTGGTTTTCCTCTCCGACGTCATGTCATGCATCATGTGCAAGCTCCAGCTTTGTTTATTGCTTGAGGATTCACACAGGTGTACCGCATTGAGTGTAATTTCCAAGGCGACAAATAGACTCACCCATTCATATGCTCCTTGCAAAGCATTAGCTTACTTTTGTGACACTTGTCAGGCCTTGATTCAAGTGTTTGTCAGTTCTGACCTTTGTGCCTTGTTTTTTGTCTCCGATTTCTGGATCTCCTTTGTTTGTCTGTTTGCCGCTCGCCTGACC
>JAQMCW010000004.1:9728899-9740897 GCA_030068335.1 Chrysichthys cranchii
CCTCTCACCCGATGTCAGCTGGGATTGGCGCCAGCTTCCCCCCGCGACCCTGACCAGGATTAAGCGGAAGACGACGACGACGAATAATTGTATTTTTTAGCAGATGTAACTGTTAAAACATTAAGGCCATTCAATTTGTGACCCAACCAGCATCTTCGCATAGTCTACAGACGGGAGACCTGGCAAACCATGGAAAACTGCAGGATATGTAGTGAACATTCTGCTTCTTGTATGTATTTTTTTGTTTTGTTTCTTTGCAAGTTTTTTATCATCACTTTCACACTAGACAGAATGTTTCTGTAGTGTTTCAACTTGTTTGCTGGCATGTTGTAAAAAGTCATGACAAGTTCACTCTCTCAATTAGCGTTTACCTAGCCTACACCAGGCTACTGCTAAAGTAACCTAAATACTGAGGCTACTTCTGGCTGGGGATGGATACACAAAACGTCAATTATGTTTTCAAGCAACATTAATAGCACACAGACATATACAGGGCCTACTGACCTTCGAGGTTACCAAATAGTACGCCTTGTTGGGTACTTTCCAAATTTGAATTTCTGTTATCCATCCTGACATCAAATCATTGTAGGCTTGCAAACCTTTATAAGCGATATACCCGATTCACCAAATAGTCATACAGGTCATGGTAGTGGAAGTCCGGCAAGTCAGAAAGAAGACAGTATCAAATTGGAATAAACAAATTTCCTGGCCAATTCAATAGATCCTGTAATATATCAGTCCACAAAGCATCATTCAAGAGTTGTCTGCATATTTGGACATACACTCATTAGTGCATTCGCTGTTCATTTTGTTTCTTTCGCCGATTGCTTCATGTGAATGTATACAACACATTGAGTTCAAGTGTACCGTTATGGTGTCCAACATGGCAGCCTAAACAATGCAAAGTCATGTGACTGCACAGGCCCTATAAGGCTTTGTACACAACGCTCTAAAGTCCCTAACTGTAACGCAGAGCGGATTTTTCAACTGCTCGGCTTTTGGTGTGAGCTTATCATTTACTGAAACCCTGCAGACATTTGCATAGTTGATTATGACACTGTGTTTGCAAATGAGATACATAATTATTTCTTGTAATCTTTTAAGTAAGATGTCAGGTACATGATTTAATTTAATGACATCTAGTATTATTAATTTTTTATTCATTATTTTTTCCAGCCTTTGTGATTCCATGGATGTCCCCAAATATAATCCCTGCTGGCTCCTTAACTGCTCAACATTAGAAACGTTTCTTTTATGAATGTACTTGCATTTTGCTATTTTCAGCATGACTAATCTTTCCAAAGTAAGACTCAGACAACAGATGCTGATTAATGCTTGTTGATGTCTTTTCGTATTTACAGTTGAAACCTGTTTCACCTTGTGGCTTGATTGCCTCACACAGCAAAAAGAAACCGCAGCTCTTCTACTGAGGAATTCAGAAGGCTTTTCTGGTTGATAAAGATCTTGTTCTGAAGCATACTGCCACCCTAATGCATACTTTAATGTGCGTAAGTCCCTGCAGGCTTGCCGCTGAACCGTCAAGGCCAGAGTACCAGCAACACCATTAATTACTGCCTCTTATTCACAAGGATGCAGTAAACAGCTTTTGTTGGATCTGTCACACTTCTGTGCAAGTTAAGATCATTCTTCCGTCCCGCAATGGTTCGCTGGCACTGAACTCTGCTGGTACAATTGCCCTCCCTCCAATAATTCCCAGTCAACTTGGGGGTTTAGTGGATTGGGGCGATAGATTTGCAATAGGAAATGCAAACCACATCCATGCAGCTCTGCTAAAGCGTGAAGGATAAACAGGTAGTGGATTTCAGGAGGGTGGGGGAGCATTTTTGTGGCTCACATTAGTTTATTCTCCCACTTCCTCTGCACAGAGAGATGCTCGCATAACAAGAAGTACACCAACAACTATTACTCAGCTTCTTGTAGATGTTCTTTGATGAGGGACGTGGAAATGAAAAGGTGAATGTGATACAGCCCTATCAACATATTGCCAAAACACAAAAAGTCACATCTTTCTTTTAATCAAATACTGATGAGTTCTGTTCCACATTATGTTGATATTAAAGATTTTATCAGAGTGTGAGGAGATCTTTGATGCTATCCTGTGCCTACAGGAATTATGAACTATTTTTTTGCTTTTTTGGTTGATGGAAATTTTGAATCTTCAGTGTGTGTCTATTAAAATACAAACTATATTTATATACAAACTTTTAAGATGATATGTTATACAGGCAGCACAGTGGTGCAGATGTTATCACCTAAGCCTCACAGCAAGGAGGTTCTGGGTTCGAACCTGCCAGTTGTGGCCCTAACTGTGTGGGCCTATCTATGTGGAGTTTGCATGTTCTTCCTGTGCCTGTGTGGCTTTCCTCTAGGTGCTCTGGATTTTGTCCAGAGCCCAAAGACATGCAGAATAGATCAGATGGCTACTAAATTGCCCATAGGTATGACATTGTGTGTGTGAAGGATTGTACATCTCTGTGATAGCCCTGTGATCTGGCCTGAAATCAGCTGGGACTGGCTCCAGCATCCCAGTAACCCTTAATTGATAAGTTGTATAGATAATAAATATATTGATATACAAATACAAGTGACATTTTAAATACTAATAATTGGAATTCAAATTAATCATTTAGTTAACAAGATGTTTATAACATAATTACGAACAGTAACATTATTGTAATTCATCACTGCAATTTAATTTAACATTAGTTGCAATTTAATTTAACATTAGTTGCAATTTAATTTAACATTAGCTGTAATTATCTAATCTCATTGAGAGCACTGGCACTTACTTGATACACGATAACAATTGTGTATTACACTGGAAAACTCAGTGATGCCTATAATTATTAAAGTACGCATGCTAGTAAGAACAACATGCTCTGCAATTCTTTGCTAGAATATGTTTATTTATAGTTTATATTATATTTCATATATTGATATCATATATTGATTTTTCCTTATTTTGTCCTGTACCACAGTTGGTCCCTTGAACACCAGTCTTAACTACTATAAATAATGTATGAGCTTCATTGAAATGAATAAATATGGCATGTAGTTATGAGATTAGAATTTAGGGGTTAAAATGAATAACAAGCCGTAGATGATGCAGAGCTGCTACTGTGTTTTACCTTATAAGAATGTAATATGGCAAGCAAATCTGTCTTCTTCTGGTGTTAAATCATATCTCTGAAAGAACCTCATGTGGTTTGGAATAAAAATGTGATGAAGAGTTGCACAGTAGGAATATGAAAATGCAAAAACCATAGCCCTAAATTAATAGAAATATGAGCTGAAACACGTCTCCTACTGATACACTCCTGTCATTAATACTTTAATGCTGTCATGGCTGTTTCTAACTTTGATGTAAAATGAACATGGTGTTCATCACACCAGAGGAACTTAACCGGAATTAGATATATTTGATAACTTGACTCAGCCAACATGAACCATGGGCTATCAAAATTTTAACAGTGAAGACATGTTTCACTATTATTATTATTATTATTATTATTATTATTATTATTATTATTATTATTATTATTATTATTATTGTATAGCACCAGAACATTTATGTGTTATGTAGAGCATTATGCAACTGGGTTAAACGGATGCTATTTTGCATACATTAATTGCATGCAATTAATAGATATATTCATTTTTGGTGTCAGGAATGTGTTATGTGTTTGTCTATGCTGGTATGCACGGTTTCTGCATGTTATTTTATATTCATGGGGTTTACCATCCAGCAGAAATCCGGTTATCCCTCACTGGTTTTCCTGGCTGGTTTAGTTCTACGGTTTACCACAAAGCCCGTGTGCAGTTCATCCAAGTCTGTGTGTGTGTTTTTTTTAAACATTAATCCTGCAATATTCTGAAAACATCTGTATATATCTGCTAAAATGATTGGCTGGAAAAAGCCATGGAAATGATGGGGGGAAAAACCTTTCCTCATCAGTGTTCTCTCCATTTTAATATCTATCCCATAAGCTGATCCAGCTGACTGGAAGACAAATTGTGTGAAACAGTTTATTGAAGATGTCTGACCTTATCACAAAAATATAACAGCACAGTACATTTTTTGGGTTTGTTTTTGATTTTGTCCAACAAATTTGTCAAATTATAAATATCATCATTAATGTTGAGTTTGGACATAGCGGCAGAACAGCAAAACACCCTGACCTTTAATATAACTGATAAGAACTTAATAATAACTATTTCAGGCTTTAGACCTTGTTTGGCTTCTTGATTGTTCATATTGTGCACATGCATACATTAATCTGCAAAGAAAGGAAAATGAAAATAAAATGAAAACTCATGAAAATTGACCAGAAATAAGTGCAACTCTGGTTTGAAGCACATCGCACATAGGTTAATTGCTTTTCTGCACTGTGAATGTGGTAAATTGCTGCATTAATTAAACCAATTATATCATAGCAATCCACAAAGTGCATATCAGTCCATTTTATTTTATTACCCAATTTACTCACATGGCACTAATGCAACAGCAAGGTGCTTGTTGAAATAGAACTAAATATTCTACCGTGGATTTTCATGCTATTCTGGTTCTGGTGAAATCCACTGCAACTGGATAGCAATATAGTCTAAAATTAGAAACCAAACCATATTGAACAATACCAGGAAAATATGTTATAAGAGCCATCCTTCTCCACAGATTTTATTTGTGTGTGGTAAACAAAAGAACAGTCCATCATTCTGGAGTTTGTATGGACCATGCTGCTTATTTGTGCTCTCTGTATGACGGAGTCTGTTCAGTAACATGGTTCCCCATTGTCACTCAGGCTGTGTTTAGACTCTCCATCACTGTTACACTCTGTGAGCTGCCTCATAGCTTCAGTCCCTCTTTCGCTCCTGGGTGACAGCTCCATCATGGCAGCTGGCAGTCGGAGCTCCAGGAGATTCTGCAGATGTTTGATGTAGCTGATGGCTGCCCGTAATGTCTCCACCTTACTCAGTCTTTTATCCTCGAACTCTTGAGGTAGGTGCTCTCTGAGTCGTGCGTAGCCTTCATTCACACAACGGACCCTCTGCCTTTCGCGCTCGTTGCGTTTACGGATGAACGAAGAGCAGTCGTACGTGCTCAGGTGTGTGGGGAAGTGCAAGTAGGAGATGCGCCCACTGTGACTGTAGGCCGGCTCAAAGCAAGTCTGCCCAAAGTGGAGGCTGAACGCATCTCTGAACGGAGAGCGCTCCATGCACAGGCCAAACGTTAAAGGGCGCACATAGGACCCTCGGTCTGCAAAGTCTTGCAAATGGTCAGCAGCCATTTGTCTGCTAAGAGAAATATTACATCTTCTGAAATGAAGATAAATTCATCAATTTCACAAAAAAGCCAATTAAATCACAACAAAAGAACGATTTTTCTTACTTTGCAACAAACTGCTATCCAATTCTTGCAGTCGTTCTTGGAGTTGATGTAAACCATAGGTACTTAATCTTCAGACTCCTTAGTGTCCAAGCCAACAGGTTGTTCCTCTCTTCGTGAATTTTACATGACCCGACACTATGTAGCAGTGGGTGTGGTCTTAAAAATGAGACACGTCTTTATGATGTAACCTGCTCATGTCTGTACAGATGATATGATAAGTTGATAACTGATACCTGCGCTATAGTGGGAGGAGACCGTCTCACTTCCCCAGTCTTAGATATGTAAAAAAGCAGGTCTGCTCTTGAAACGTCACACTGCATGTTAGTCAAGAACACACAAAAACAATCCAAAATAAATAAAAATGCCAGAGCGGAGGTCTTTTTCAGAGAAGCCATACCGTGCCATTTGCAGACAGAGTAAGCATTTGACCGCCTGATTTTTATAGCCTCTGGCAAACTAGTGAATAAACTAGACTTGGGAGTTTTCGTCCATACTCACACAATTTGAATATGTACACATTGTGCATACATAATGCTCACATTTAAACAGTTCTGTGACACTTTATGTAAATTATGTTCTGAATCTCATAAAAATACATTCCTCTTTTCTGTGGAAGGAAAAAGTTTCCAAAGTGCTTTGAACTCCCGTAAGATAAAATCTAAGAAAAATAGTGCCCTCTGTTGGCACAGGAGGATATCTACTGTTCCTGTGTACCTGTACTGTGATATCTACTGTTAATATTGTATGCACAGTATGCTGTATATCACTTTTGATTTTTATGTCTCAATACATAAAACATTTCATTCCTAAACCCAATAAGTAATGTGTTAGTTGTTCAGTGTCTTGGTAGGTCTTGCTCAGTGTGTTTGTATAAATCAGTGAAAGTACAGTACTTTATATACATAAGGTAAGACATCATATAGACATACATCATACCAAAAGCACGCCGAAATTTCTTTAAAAACTTTTGGAGAAATCTCTTGAAAACCTTGTCTGAAGCTTATGGGGGAAAAAAAACATTAAAAAAACACACAAAAAACCCTTGCAATAACTGAATTATCGTGTGCATATGTGAAAATGGGTCTTTTTCATGATATTTTTTCTGACCATGCTCACCACTTACAATCACTTGGGCAGCACTTATCACAAATACAACTACTTTCTTATATTTTTTATTCGTCTTGTGAAAAAGACACCTTTTTGTGTGCACAAAAGGTAATTTTCTGTTTGGATGAGTTTTTTTTTAAAGAATGTATGTAAATTTAAAGTATTTTATGACAAAATACTATTTGAAATCTTAGCGATCATATTTTGTGAATGTACAATATTTATATGGTGGCATGATGAAATGCACTCAGCTACTGAAATGTCAACCGAGCCCCATGGGGACTGCTTGACACCCTATGTGCCTTTGATGGCAGGAAAGGATATGGATGGATGGATGGATGGATGGATGGATGGACAATATTCATGCTACCCCACTAACTATAAATTAGGTACTTCATTAAAAACAACAACTAATTATTACTGTCATGAGTTATGAGTTACCAAGAGATAAATCTGCTAAATGTGACTCAATCTTTCATTCTTTTATTCATCTTTAGCAATGAGTCTAATTACTTTATCCTGGTCAGGGTTGTGGTGGAGGCAGAGCCTGTCCCAGGAACGCTAGGTACAAGGTGCACAGACTTAGGGGAAATCTGGAATACTCAATCTACATGCTGGCATGTTTCTGGAAGACTGGAGGAAACCAGAGAACCTGAAGGAATCCCACACTGTGAGGGGATGAATCACACAGTTGATGAGTCACCATACAAGACATGCCAAATAAATAATAAGGCAAAAAGATATGGGAAACAAAACTAAATACCACGCTAATCAAATCTGATAATATTTCAAATATTAGCCAACTTCTTGTCTTAATGTCTTAATTACATATGCAGTTGTGCAAACACCTACAGTGGTAGCCTAGCGGTCAGGGCATTGGCCCTTCAGTCGGAAGGTTGTGGGTTCAAGGCCCAAGACCAACAAGGTACACTGAGCAAGGTACCATCCCCAAGCACTGCTCCCCGGGCGCTGCACTGTTCAGCTGTTCAACCTGATTGACTTGGTGAATGGGTCAAATGCAGAGAAGTAATTTCACTGTGTCACCCTGTGCTGTGGTGTGTTTCATGTGTGATGAACACTAGTATACATTACCATATTACCTTAAAAGCACATAAAAACAAAGAAATTGCAGCTGGCCACAAACTAACAGTACGAAATCTGTACATGAAGTAGTATACACACGATAACAAAAATCTCACTGTGCTGAGTTAGTAATGTCCACTTGGCCTTTAAAGTAAACGAGAGAAGTTTATTTGAGTGATTTATAACAGCAGCACACTGTAGCATGTGGACCTGTAGTTATAGGGATTAAGCAGCAGGGAGGTAGATGTTGTGACCCAAGTCTCGTTTTCCCGACTTATTAATATGATCTCTGATCTTTATTTCTCTCCTTGAGCACTGAGTTCCGTTTGTGTAAGTTTCTGTGAGCAGAACAAAGAGGTAAGCGATGAGTGAGTCAGAAAGCTGCCAAATTATTTGTGTTGAAATATTTTCCGTTACTGACTGACTACACAGGCATGATCCTAAATAAACCTATGAGTTGACCCTGGGTCTGTTGTGATTCAGTAACATGCCATACCTCTTAATAAAGTATACATTATAACCAAACCCCTATTCACAATTTTGCAACTCTGCACCAGGATACCACCTGCACCATCTCCATGATCTCATTTGAGAAAATAAGGTCCTGAATGTTGTACATCCTGGCACATGAAAAACACCATTTTACGATAATTATGTCAATCTAAGCCACAGCACAGAAGTCTCTTTAACAGAAGTGTCTTTATGTTCAAGTTTCAGTATCGCACATTCCATTCAGTAATGAGAAGACTTCCAGAGCGAACATTTTCCATCATATTATTGCAACATTCAACGTAAAAAGAAGGCAAGTAATGGTACTGAGTACGGCCATGCTCATCTGTCCTTTGGTGAACTTTCTGTGATTAAAAAGACTTTCTCTGAGGCACTATGGAGGAAAAGAACAATTTTCTCTGTCTGCACTTTTGCTTGCTTGGCTCTTCAATGACCTCACTTTTAAACTTTCCTACCTAGCACTAGCATTGCCAAAGAGATTTAAAGACTCAATAAGAGGACCTGGGATGTCCTTTCACTTTAAGTAGAGAATAAATGTGTAAATGGTTCAGTCTTCTTTATTGATCTACGTCAGGGTTTTGTCCTCCAGAAACCACAAGACTGTACTTTTAAGTTCTTGCCAAGTGCATATATATCACACCCATGGCACAGAGTGCAGAGTTTTAGTTCGTAACTGACTCTGTTTGATCCATGAATTTCACTGAATTCATAGGTTGAGACTTGAAATGTTTATACAGGAAACAATGACCTCTCAGACAGTTTTATATAGTAATGTGGAATTCCTGTATCTTAAGGTTTCACCTGTTGCTGAATGTCTGTAAATGCTTTAACACAATACTATATACAGAATGAAAATATTAAACATCATATTTTGAAATCACTTTGGACAGAAAAATAGTCAAACACCCATAATTTGTAAAGCACTCTTTACACAAAAAGATATTCTAAAATACTAAAATATTGCAATACAGCACATTGTGCATTTATAAAATAATGCACAATGAATTTTAAATAAATTTGTTAAAGATTTTTATATATTTTGTAATATATGTAATACGTACTGCATGAATTACTGTAGTATAGAATATATTAGTTTACAGTCTGCTTTATTTTGTTCTACATCAATTCTCTACAAGCTGCAAACCTTTAAAGAGTAACCAAGAAATTATTGTTACTGTTATTGTTCTTATTTACTGTTAATTCTGTGCTTCTTCATCTAATAAGAGTTTAAGAAGCAAGGAACTGTTCAACAGGGGTGCTGGAGTCTCTATAGTGATATCTCCCTGGCACCAATAAATAAATATAATGATTTAGATCTAAATCACTACATATTTACTCTTATTAACTGGTGAACCAGTAGTGCCACTGGGCATGTGGGGACAAAGTATTCCACTACTCGGGATTACAGTGAGTAAATGTGCGCCTACGTCTGAGGCTATAGGACGTGAATCCGGTCTTGGGATATTTTCTATACAGACTTTGAACTTTTGTAATACTGGTCTTGGTCTTGGGCATTGATGTGTCTAAATACAGTCTTGACCATGTATTTGGAAACATAATATTCACGCTGTCATGCACAAACTTTAACAAGAAGCATTTTTCTTCTTCAGAAAAGAACATTTGATGGATTTCTGTCTCAGTTTTGACTCTTGGTGTGACACCAAGAGTTGATCTTGACTGGATTTTGGCCAGTTAGTCTTGGACTTGTCTTGATAATAGTGATCTAGTAGTGCGTAAAATAATTAATGATTATTTGCTCATATAAATCATATGTAAAATATATCAAACCATTGACCATTACGATTACAAATGTTTTAATTTCAGATTTTGCTACCTTAAATGTTATTTGTGTTATCCTTTATGTCAATTACAACAACAACTAATAAAATATACCATAGAATTAAAGAAATAATGGTCATTGTATTGGACAGTAACTATATTGTCTTCTTGGTGTCTAAAGGATATTATTATTATTTTATTCGGTTCTATTTTAATAATTTACTACTTTGTTAATTTATTAGTTCTGGTATTGGAAAATCTTTGAAAGCTGGCTCCTCACTAAGACCAACATTACCTCAAATTACTTTCAGATTTACAGAAGGCAAAGATTTATTTAGTCTACTTCCTCCACCACTGACCGATAGGCATCATCTGTTTTACTGTCCCCTCCATGTCCCCAGGTGTCCACTGCAGTAAATCTCTGTGTTAGAGCTACCAAGGCCTTTCCATCTTTTCTATTACCCCTGAACCCTAATTTCTAGAAGAGCAAATCATCTCATATCTCATCTTTTATTCCCATCTTTGACTTATGGCCATAATCAAAGTGTAGGAACTGGACCGATGTTCTGCCTACTAAAAAAAACAAACAAAGAACATACTGAAAAAAAAAATACAGAACCACTGACATGACATTAAGGCCACCATTTAATATATTTTGAGGCTACAAAATGGCCAAAATTATGTTGTGGCCATGATAGATGAGAAATCATGGCTGCAAACTGCATGCAGAACCAACAACTTTGTCTATATCTTAATATGTAGCCTTCACTTAATTATTTGTCAGGAAAAGGTGATAAATTTACTTAAGATGTCTCAGACTAATGTTACTGTATACAATGGTGCAAGCCAGTGACTCTAACTGTATCTTTTTCTTGAATGTTACCTGTGTAATGTATAATATTATCAATCATTCCCACACTTTGGTTCCTGTAGCCACAGTGGTCTATTTTTAAACGATTTCTCTGTTTGTAGCTTGTGGGCTCTATATATCAATTCCTGGTTAGGATCAACTTAACTTATCAAATGGCGGTCATGAGAAATTTTCCTTGGGCCCTCAATATTTTAATTCCTGGCCACCAGAAACTTCATTTATGGCTTTAGTGTATTAGTGTATTATTCTGTATCCTGAACAAACTTAACTCAGCTTTAAAATAGTTCATATCAACTGATCAACCAAATCTATCTCCTATATATACTTTGAAAGGATCACAGAAATTAAGGAGCTAAATGAGCCAGGGTAAATCAGAGTGTGACAGGTGTCTTCTGTTTATATTGTCTTCCTGCTAGTTTCTGCCTTCTGTTATCTACTTCCTGTTTCCTTATTTCTCCGGCCTCAGCTCTGAACACACCCCAAGTTTGCACCTGTTCTCATCATTACCGTAGTCTCGTTTTGTATTATGGAGGAGGTGGGCCACAATCTTTTACTATTGGAGGAAGTGATGGATCTCACCACTTCTTGTTTTGACTTCATTCTGCTTTTTAGATTTGTGATAAGGCCTTTATTTAACCAGTTATCAATGTCATTAATAATAAAAAAACAATCTAGAAAAATACTTGTGTTATATATAGCTTTGTTTGGCAACCATGTGTTACACTGAGTAAATTTCACTGTTCATATTTATAGACGCATTTATAGAAGTATTTGTTACCAACATGTAGTAATGGAGAGAAATTTTAACTTACTGTGTAGATGACCTCTTATTCCAGAACTTAGAGAAAGAGACGATGATCAAATCTGAGTACAGTGCTCGCTAACGTTATCCAGAAATCCAGGTGTGACACCAGAGTATGAGTTAACCACACTTCGTATGGTGTCAGCAACATAAATATATTTTACTTTGTGTTTTTCACTTATACTCCCTTAATGGCAAGTTTATTGAGCATAAACCTCTCGTGTCCTGTCAGATATTAAACAACGACTGTCTGTAAGCAAAACCTGACTCTTCTATAGGCATATGATTCCTGGAGACAAATGAAAAAATTATCTCATCTCTCATACAGTATCTCACAAAAATGAGTACACCTCTCATATTTTTGTAAATATTTTATTATATCTTTTCATGGGGCCACACTGAAGATATGACACTTTGATACAATGTAAAGTAGTCAGTG
>JAQMCW010000004.1:9872236-9891159 GCA_030068335.1 Chrysichthys cranchii
ACCAAACATGGGTAGAGGGATTCCCCCGTCTCGCCGCGAGCGCGCGGTGAAAAACACGGATTTATCAAGGAATATTAAGACAAACGACCAATTAATGAAGACATACGAATAAAAATATGAACAAAACCTTAAAATAAAAGTAGTTTGGGATGTTGCTGTTTTATCAAGGGGATCAATAAACGAGGGCTTTATGGACTCATTTTTGAGAAAATCTCAATTTTGACCGAAACCATGTCTTTGCCTCTTAGCTCATAATTAGCCTATGTGCATTCCGACTCATTTTGCCAGCACGGGTCACATTTATCTGTTCACAATCACTTTTGACTGAACATACCTGTGCACAATCACATATACACTATAAATATCCCAGATCCATGAGAGATGTTCACAAAGGCTCACTCTTTCTGCCCGTGACAAATCTGAGTTCTTTGTTCTGATTGACCTTCTGGTTTTGATTTAGTTCTGTACAGTTTACAGAGTGTTTTGTTTGCATACTGTGTGTTGCAGCTGTTGCTGTGATGCAGCTGTTGATGTGTGTAAGGTTGAGTCCCCATTCCCTTTAACATCATACTCACTGAGAGTTAAATTAGAATATATGGATAGTGTCTACATGTCTCTGAAGAGCAGGAGATTGTCATTATTATGATTTGATGAAGATATTCCTCCTGTTCATGTTGGCCTGACATGATTGGTCTTTTTCTGCATCATGATTATGTAAAGAAGGGGGACATGGGGTAGCTCAGGAGACCAAGATGTTGGACTACTGATCAGAAGGTTGGGAGTTCAAATCCAAACATCGCCAAGCTGCCACTGTTGGGCCCTTGAGCAAGGCCCTCAACCTCAACTGCTGAGTTCTATAAATGAGATAAAAATATAAGTCGCTCTGGATAAGGGCATCTGCCAAATGACGGTAATGTAATGTAAAGAATGTACATTTATTAAGTGTTATTGAAAGAACTACCCAAAAACTGTATGGACCTCACACATGTTGCATGATTTTTCCCTGGAACTCGTGGTTAATGGTTGTATTCGGGGTTAGTATATACCAGGTTCTATATGTGGGATTGTTCAGTTGCATCCTGTCTTCACGTTTTCTTGATATTCTTTAAAACACAGAATTCCACTGATTTCTACAGTACCAGTTAAAAGTTTGGACACACCGTCTAACTCAATGGCTTTTCTTTATTTTTATTACTTAAAAGATGTCTTAATGTAATGATGAACTGTTGTTTCTCTTTCTGTTTACTTTTACGTTTGGTTTGGTTTGGTTTTTTCACATAATATGGATTACTGCAGTTGTTGAATAGGGCTGTTTACCGTATACCAACACTACCTCGACACAACACAACTGATGGTCTCAGACGCATCAAGAAGGGATAAAGATCGTTACATTCCCTGCTGATTTAATTTTTATTTTTAAGAGGTCATAATGAAGATGTCTGAATTATTGGCTTCTAATTCTAGCGTTTAATTTGTGTCAAAAACAAGCGGTCTGACCAAGACTGCCATATAAATGAATCCTGTATTGGGTCTCATTTATGAATATAGAAATGACATTCATGTTAAATATATTAAGCAGTTGCTAAAGCTGCAAGAATGGGGTGTGTATAATTCATTTTACTTTACATTGAGCAGATTTCTACAGAGGCAAATCAGCTAGTGCCTGAGGAATCTGCCTAGTGAAGGGATTAATAAATATTGATTGAGAAACATTTTACAGCATGCAGTTTATAAAACTATTAAAAGTAGTATAATATAGTATTATACTGTAGTATTCTGTCACACCAATCCAAAGTAAACACTGACAAAAATAGCACTGTGAAATCCCAGCTCTCAATTCAGAGAGGCAGAGTTGCCAAATTTGTTCCAACCTTGTGCATGATCAGTTTGACTAATGATCTCTGTAACAACTGAGAAACTTTCATTAGTAAAATGAAAATTAAGATCCATAGCCACTATAGCTCCCAATGCTCAATACTCTCATCCAACACTCCTAATTAATACATGCAATGCAATGCATAACAGTGAGTGCGTTTTTGACTTGCCACAGTAAACATCACATTTTCATTTGCCTTTCATTTGTCTTTCAAATCTTTAAATTTGATGTTTTCTTTAATTCAAACAGTTCATATTTCCAGACATACAATATGTACATTTGAAGGGTCTTATAATAGCACCCAAATCAGATGGCTCGTTGCTGTTGCTTGGTAACTCCTAAGTGATGTTCACTGCATAATTACCGCCCTGTGTTATTCATGCTGAAATTTTTACTCCTTCAGTAAAAATGAAGGTTTGGATACTGTGTTGAATGAATAGCAAAATTCAGAAATTATAGTTATATGGAAATGGAATAATGTAATAATGGAAATCTTTTTCAATCAGTAACATTGCAGTGGACCAAAAATCTGAAAATTTAAAAAGAAAAAAAAAAAGAAAGAAAGTGAAGGGTTAATGTAACTGATTTGCAACAGTTTTAAATGAATGAAACATAAAGAACACCCCCAACATATGAACCTAATGTACTAACAGACTGTAAAGGATTATGACGTTCGTATTAGCCTAGTAGCATGTCATTTTTCTTATTTTCAAATTGGGTCAATTCTCTTGAAATGTTTATGACAAAAGACAGCATCAGTGAAGATTATTAGATTATTTGATTAATTTATTACCTGCAGGGAGAATTATTGCACACTGAAAGACACTACAGGGACAGAGATTCCATCTGCAAATGAATACATCTTAAGAGCAGATACACTTGCAGAAGAGTCATTTGTGGACAAAATTATCTCGCAATAAAGATAACAGTAATTCCCTCGGGGTTTTTTTGGCTGATGTGATTGTTAGCAAAAAGGCAGTTTTTAAAGACTGCTCATTTCAGATAGTTTGCAATAAGGTTAGGAGTCCCCAGTGAGATGCTGTCAGTGGTGACGTTATGTGTTGTAATTGTCTCCACGTAAGCTTTTACTTAAGATAAGGACTTGCCCACCCAGTAGATAGAGAGGCCAATTGTGAGCCATTGCATCCTGTCCTGTCCCAAGCTGTTTGGCTTTACCACGGAGAAACCCAGTCAACAAGATATGTGATTTGGCTTTGTCTAAAGGGGTCCACTTGTGTTTTTCCAAACCTTTCCCCGATCTAGGACACCACTTCTGGGTCCAGATGCCACTCTCTCAGGTACATGCTCAGTTTTAACAGCACATCTGCAGCACAGGTGAGTTGCTCTCAAGTTGCAATGTAACAACTCACTGCAACTAATAACTCACAATTGATAATCAATTCACTTTCAGGAGATTCACAACAGTTAGTGGTTCTAGCGGTCCTCTTCTACCGGAGCCAGCACCACACACTATGACCTTCCAGGATTTGATTAGGAAGTGCAATGATATCTGCAATGTTGGAGTGCAAGGTGACTATTAAGTATGGAGATGTGCACATATTCAAGATGAGCATCCTTTTTTAACTGAAAATGAAAAACAATAAAATGTTAAAATGACGTATGTTCGATCAGCTGGCAACAATCAATTGTTAAGTAAATAATTATATTCATGATCATCTGTAGAATCTTTCCTTATTTGTTTTCTTGCTGCATGATCTAATGTTTATGAATTGCTTCCAATACATACCTATATATGTAACAGATGTATTATATTGCATACAATTTGTTAGCAAGGTTTCAAACATTAACACTGTCTGAAAGTACGTACAGTAAAATAAGGTTAACTTGCAATGCAATGCATGATTTGGAGACTTTTTTGCTACTTAAGACTGTTTCACGACCGATACATACAGTAGCATTTATGCTTATGGAGCAGAGGTATTTCATTAATATCACTTTCAGGTACTCTGAGACAGCTATGCCTTTACTGTAGTAAATCCATATTTTAGAGGGACCAGGGTGTCCCTCTCTCTCTCTCTCTTTCTTTCTCTCTCTATTACCACAGATGATCTTGGAACACAAGTTGTCCTAATGTCCAGAGGAATAAATCACACCATTTCATATCTGCTATTCCTAGCAGTGTTCTCTTACATATGAGCATGTGATATGGGGCCTCTGGCAGCCAGTGCTCAGGCCTCTGTTTTCAGGTGAACTGTAGGGCGGCCCACTCCCAGAATACAACAGCTTTCTTATCTGTACTACATCTTCTGTCAGGTGTCATGTTCTGTGACTTCAAAAGTGCCACTTCAAAGTGGCAGCCATTTTAAAGCATTCTTGAGCATGTGGAGGAGATGAGTCTCAAATGTCAAACATCGTTTTGTTTTGTTTTTTTTTACTTTAAAACCTATAGGGATGCACATGAACCTGCTGTGCATGTTTTTGAATTCAATCTGGTAACACGATAGTTATGGAGGAATGTCTTTTTTTTCTATATTCAGAACTTGTTTTTATACAGCCCAAAGCAAAAGTAAGCTTCAATTGGATCATTTATGTCCAACTGTGTGTTTGAATGGTTCACTATATTGTTGGTGGACACAATAGCAGAGCAGGCAGTTTTAGTGTCTCACAGCATCAGGGCCCAGAGATGATTCAAAGATCCAATTACAGTCTATGTGGAATTTCACATCTTCCCTATGGGTTGTCTTCCTGATATTCCAGTTTCCTCCACCTCCCCGAAAAAAAAAACAGGATTTGTGTGCGCACATAACAGAGTTATATATAATAAATGTAATGTAATGAAAAAAAGCTGTACAGTATTTCGAAAATGAATTGTATTTATAAATATGTCTATTAACCTGTTGCAATTTTACTGGCGAAACACTAACCAATTTGCACTAAGACTGTTTACATTGGGGGCTAATATTGCTAATAAGGCCACACCAAAAATTAGGTTAAAACTTCCTTTGGAATAATTTGTTCTACAAATCACAAAATTGCTGATTTGCCTATTTGATCTATTTTCTGCATGACAGCTTAAGTAATTAAATAAAAGTTGCATCTTAGTGACTTGAGGTGTACGGTGACGGCAGGGCAGCAAGGTGACCTTGCAGATCAGCATGACAATCTGAGGTCTGCCATGCTACTGATAACCAGCATCTTGGTGATTAATGATAAGGATAGACAAGAGACTTAAAACAGATGACCTTGCACTTTTCCTTGTAATTCACATGGGCTGTGTGAATGTATTCGTCTTCCTTCCTTTATGACCTGGCCCTCTTCTTTGGATATGTAAATCCGCTTAACGGGTGCAACCAACTCCAGTGGCTCCCCGAAACATTTAGCAATGTGAACATGAGTCTCTAGTTCAGTCTCACCTAGTATACAATGTACTTGTTTCAGTTACAGATTGCTTTTGCAGTAATACCCACATTTGTAGCTCTAATTTGGTCCTGATAATTAAGGAACCTCAGAAATATTACAGTTGAAGTAAAGTCTATTCGGAGATTTCTCACTTCTTTGGAAGACACAACAGATGGGGAACAGTTGGTGTGAAATATTGGCTGTTTTTCTAAGCTAAATTGCCATAAAGTGATTTTTCCCTCCAGAGACCCCTTATAGGAGACAATATTCGACTGAGTACACTAGAGAGGCTTTGGAGTCAAACTGAAGCAAATGCAGGGCAGATGTCAAGACACCAGAGAAGTAAAGAGAGAATCAGATGAAAGAAAAGAACAGATTTTTATGCGGTAACTTATCAACTTCCAAGGCCACCTACTCACTTGCCTCAGAAATTTGCCTGAGTTCAGTGAACATCGCTCCTTATACCAGAGGTCTCTTTTTTCCTCATGGAGCCCTCTTCAGCTTGGCTGGCACTGATCTATTTTTTCTGTAATGCCCCTGGCTGAAGCATAAAAGCTGTTTTCCAGATTATGAGTAAGGAGTATAATTCATGTTAAGTCATGTTAGGTGTTTCTCATGTTCTACCATTCCATACCATTACATGTAAAGGAGTTGTTGCCTCATGTACTCACACCATGAAATCATTCATTCATCCTTCCATCCATATATCAATTCATCCACTCATTCATTCATCCATTCTTTATTTATCCTGGTCAGGTCAAGGTAGATCTGAAGCCTATTCAGGAACACTGGCCCGAGGCAGGAATACACCCTCAATGGGATACCAGTTCAGTGCAAGGCATAATGCACACATATTCATACATTCATTCACACCTGGGGCAGTTTCTTGTAGTCAGTCCAAATGTTGGTTTTGGGGAGGTGGAAGGACACCAGAGTACCTAAAGGAGACTTACTTGGACTCACAGAGAATGCTGTATAGATTTTTACAACTTACAGTCAAATCTTAATTCCATTGCAGAACCAGCCCAGTCAGAATCAATGGTTTCAGCCTCAGTTCCCTAGTGAAATTATAGAAATGTCTTTGCAAAAATCAAAACTGAAACTGAGACTGCAATTGGCTGGAAATGAGACTACCACTCTGCTCAGTATTTGGTTCTGAAAGATATCTTTTAAACTCTTCAGAGAAAATCATTCTGCGGGGCAAGTCATAAATATTAGAAAAGTTGTGCAATGACTCATATGTTTACATTACATCCTAAAAAACAACAACACAGGAAACAGCTGCTGAACAATCTTGCTTTCATCCAGTGATGGCTGCCATTGCACTGTGGCTTCCGGGTCCTGACGTTATTCCATACACAGCATACAATATCCTGCATCATTGGGCCACCCCCCTGTCTTAACAGGATCTCATCAGTGCAAAACAGTGCCAAATGTTATCTGCATAAAATCAAAAAAGCTCATATGTAAAAACAAAATTACATTTTTATTCCATTATTGTTTACCATTGTGCTGAGCTAGCAATTGTATTAAAGAAAATTTGATAAGTAATGAACCAAACCCAATTTTAAAATGATGGGACGTCAGAATGGTGAACTGGAGTCTCTGTTATGACCATGAGGTTTATGATTTTCCTACAACAGCATGCCCCATATAGAGGAGATGGTTGTAACGCTGTGTAACTTTTAACGACACAAAATCACCTGATGAGGCATGCAAAACTGATTTCATGGCAATAAATAGAACAATGAATTCATAAAAAGAGGCAATAAATAAATAAACAAACAAACAGCATATTATATTACAAAGCTCCCCATAACCATTCAGCTATCAATATATCAATGTGTTGTATTCTCGCCTGACCTTATAAGATCCTGTTGAGTTACGAAAGTACATGAAGGAAGCAATCATCTTGTATCTTTTTTTGCTAAAAATGTTTCTTCCTCCAATTAAATTCTATTTTTACACTTAAAAAAAAATAAGCAAAGAAAAGAATCAGCTGGACTGATACCTACATTGTAACATGCACAAACACATAGGTATTAATCCAAGCTCATTTATAATAGATTAAAACCAAACCCCCGGACATGTCTAGGGTTTCTTGCTTGTGCTGTCTCAAACAGAATAATCATTCAGACACTTGATGTGACATACTGCGTGCAATGCTGAGGAACTGCCGAAGGTACACATAGAAGAAACTAAGAGCTTATTAGGGTAGAAATCCTGTACTGTGCCGCTATTTTTAATGCACAAGAATTTTTATTGACCCCCTATTTACTCTGAAACTATATGTTCCAGGTAGTGATATACAGTTCTCTTATTATACCACATCATAATCATCTAACCATATAAATGTATTTGAATTAGAGCCGAAACAAGGGTTTAGGTGAGTCCATGGTTCTCTCCAGCACTATGCTTGGCCATGAGTGCTTTACAGCTTTAGAAAGATTTTAAAAGATTTCCCTTCGACGGTCCCAGAGCAGGCTCAATTAACAGAAAAGGTTTGCTTATAAGACCTACTAGGTCTACTTTTTAAACTGAATATTGATTAATAGAGTCTGATAAACTATCGAAAGTGCTTGTTGTACAGTATGTCAATATTGCATTTACATAAGGAAAAAAAGAATGAACAGATAAAAAAAAATTTTAAAAAACCCAGATAAATCCACAGTGGCAGAATTCCAGTGAGAGTCATTAATCATAGGTGATGTGAGCGGGGGAATCACTTTCAGCATCAGAAGTAGAGATACAAGACAATCTGGAAAGTAACTGCCACAAGCTCCAGTGTCAACAGCAAGAAGATAAACAGATCACAGTGATGGATGAGAGAGAATTGGAGAGAAATAAGTGGAAAGAGAGGTGTTTAGAGGACTCAGAAATGCTGAAGCTTGAGTTTTAGTTATTGATGAAAAATTTCTAATCCTACCTTTACAGATGAGTGAACAGTATCTGCTTCAGTTATATTAAACCTACTTTATCCAAGGAGATTATTGTGTCTAGTTAAACATATTTAGATTGCTTTTGATGAACAAAAGGCATGTTAACCCCGACATTGAATTTAGAACCTTCTTATTTAACTTGAGTCAAGTCATATCTGTGGGAGACAATGATGTATTAAAGGCATGGTGAGGTGTTCATTTCAGGTTTTAGTTTAAAAAAAAACTCATAAAAATGTCAATTATGTGCAACATTCGAAGAAATCAGGTGTCATTTGACATTTCAAAAATAAGTGTAGAGGCTAGACAAAAACTGCAGAGCACACAATGGATTCAAAGTGCTCCTAAAGCAAATTCATCAACTGGCTTTACCTGCTACAATTTTGAAAGCACTTTCCCTGTACAACTGAAACATGGACCACTGTATGAAATGTCCTGTTTCTCACTATAAATCATTACAGAATCTTTCCATATCTTTTTATTTGAGAAATACACAGAGGGCCTGAGAAACCTGGATAAAAAATGATGCTGGAAATTGCTGCCCGAAAAAAGGCTCACGTGCTTGAGTTCTGTGAAATCTACTGAAGCTATATCTGGTTCAAGACATTCGGTGCTTCTTTTAATAGCATCAGTGTGTGACAGATTATTCAGGCATTGCTTTTGTGTGTCTGTTGTGAGGGTTGAGAGCTTATGAGGCTCAGAAATGTTTTGTTGAAAAAAAAAGAAGACAGTATTGTCCTTCATATGTCTCTGTGAGCATTGTAAGAGTTTAGCAGTTTATTCGGCGAGGGCTTATTCATCTCTCTCAACCATTTTCTTATGGTTTCAGACATTTGTAGCGTTCAGGGCAAATCACCTTTCCTTCAGATTAGTGCTTCAGTTGGGATAACCAGTCTGAGCTTTTCAGGGCTCAGGAAATTGATTGAATAACATTTGTGTTCTTCAAGGCATGCAGTGCACTAACACGCTGTACTGACTACTAATTGGAAATCACTCTCCAGCCACATTAGCCTCGACAACTCGCCACAACGACGTTGAAGAGCCTCTCTGAGTGGAAATAAAAAAAACATTGCCGGCTATTAATTTGCTTAGTTTTGTACGTACTATGTATCAAGCCAGAGAGTGGAATAAGATAACAATTTTTTTCATTTGGACTGCAAACATTTCCACCCAAGCACACATAGACCAAAAAAAACAAACAAAAAAACCCCACATTTTTCATTATGGTTAAGAGCAAATATGGAGAACCTATGCCAAAAGTATCTTTCCAACAACTTGGTGTCACCCCCTTTTTGGATGAGGCCAAAGGTCTATATGAAGTCTACAGCAGCTTGCAGGCATGTTCTTACAAATTATAGGCCTACAAGGGAGAATGACTTTTCTGCTCTAGGATCTTTGGGGACTAGCATCCCCTTAAAGCAAATAATATAGTTCAGTCTTCAGCAATTCCAACAGTAGGGCGGTCTAGTGGATTACTAATCAGTGACTTTGCTGGATGTGTCTGTTGGAAAGGTATGCTGTGTCTCCTGCAAGGTATTTCCCATGTACCTAAAAGCAGATGTCTTGTGATGGAGAGTTTCATTTTGCTGAGTCCTCCACTGGCCTGGGTGTACATTTATAGTCATTACTCTTCACTGACCACTCAGTCAGGCAGGAATATCCACGTACCTCCTGTATGAGATCAAGTCACTGTGCTGCATTCTGAATTGGTGAAGAAAAGCTGGACTGACTTCAAAACCAATCTTATATTAAAATGAAATTGCAGCAAACAGACCCTGCCAAGTGTGAAATTTTGCAACGGTGGTGTTTATAAAAGATTCATACAAATTGCAGAAAGAAAAGATTTATAAAAAGCCAACGCTTGTAAGAGGATTGAGGAGTTTTCTATGTACTGTAGTTTTCAATAAGATAGAAGTACGCAAAAATGAGATAATAATCATAATGGGAAGATTGTTCAATACTGTTGTAAATAAATGCATTTTGGTTTGATTTTACTAAGAGCACATTCATGAAGCCTTGAAGCCTCACCCATTTCATTTATATTCATCAAGTTGATCTATGGGCTTCTTATAAGCACTAATATGTAAGGGGTATGCATTAGTGCTCCATAACAGCAATAAATGCAAAATACATTTTGTAGTTTTGGGGTCATTAATGTCATTCCTTTCATCTGCCATATGGGATGGCATACCAGAAGTAGGTATGGGATGCAAATAAAATTGTACTCAAATGCTACTTTGTAATCCTTTGCACCTAAAACGGACCTTTACCATTTCATTAAGAGACATCCTATTCTAGGTAATTTATTAAATATAGGTTAAGTTTGAAAAAGGTAAGATGACAGGGAGGTGTAACATCCAGACCAGACATTCCTCCTCCAGACCTCCAGAGGGCATCTTTATTTAAAGTTTTGAACCTCTTCTTTGGTTGAGACTCTCACTTCCTGTCAAAGCGTTATAACAAGCATATGGACTGATTGTAGATGAGAAGTCTTACAGTTTGCCGTATATTTTAAACTCGTTTTAAACAGTCAATTTTTGACTGTTTTTGTTTAATATCATTTGCACACAGATCTTTATTCTGTGCCTGGGCTCTCTTTGTTAAAGTAGGCATTTCATAGATGTCACACATATGAATGCTTAATGAATGTGCTCTTAACTAATAATTAATAAAATGAGGATCAATTTAACAAATTTAAACAGCCTATCCATATATCTCCAGCTTACTTGAACTTAACTTGAACTTTAATACAGAACAAAAAAAACGAAAGAGGACAAGGGTGACAACAGTTAGTGAATCAGTCATAAGATTCAAAGCACAGAGGGCAAAATGTGACTATACGTAGCTGTGACATAACACGTAGCCAGGCATCAGGATGAGAGGACATCAACAATCCACAGATTGGAGCAAAGGAGCTGACAATGGAAAACAATGGCTCAGAGCAAGTTCAGGGAAAAAACCTAGAAATTTATGAACAGTGTCTCTTCATCCCTGTAGAACTGGATCAGTCTTAATTAAGGGTTTAATTCCCTTTAACCACATATCTCAGATGGGCTTTATCAAGGACCCACTTAGAATTTGGAGTCTCTCGTGAAAAGTGGTATGTGTAAAGGTGTGTGTGTGTGTGTGTGTGTGTGTGTGTGTGTGTGTGTGTGTGTGTGTGTGTGTGGAGGTGTCAATTTACTGCATCACTATAAGCGACTTACAGACGTGTTACATTTATTTTTCATGAGCCATATCAATGTATATGCCTTGAGCAGTGACGTATAGTAGTAGAAATGCTTTACTGTACTCATTGTGGTGCGTGTCGGATCTACACCTGCAACAAACTTCAATTCCCATGAGCACTTACAACCTGACAATATGGCCGCCCCTCTACCTTGCTCTCAGTCCCCGGATTACTAATCAGCTTCACTTGATCCTAAGCACTCACCATACCAATGACTATTTTTAACACTCACGCACTCACTCTTTGCGAAGCGATAAATAGTAGATGTGGTTTGTTTTTGTCAAGCCTTTTTGTTTTGTGTTGTTACTCTTGTTATTGGACTATAAGCTCTGAAATTGGTTTTGTTCTGCTCGAGTCACCCTGTGTGTTCATTGCCCAAATTGGATCTGTTTTCTGACGTTGATTTTTGCCTGCTGTTTTTGGATCTCTGCTCCTAAATCCTTTTTCAGTAAAAAGACTGAACCGTACCTGCATTCATGTCTATCCCTCCTTATTTATGCATCAACAGAGAGCAAAAATAACATTGTGCTAGTGGCATAACTTGGTCCTTGGTCTTTTGTAGTGCCAGCCCTAAAATGTATGTCCTCGGTACAATGACAGATCCTTGTCTTGAAATAATCAGTGCTACCAATGGCTTATGAATATAATGTTATATTGACAATTCAAAGCTTTAGTTGCGCATAATGTCTTTATAAAAGTCTGGGATTGTTTGGGAAGATTTTTCTCAACAAGTAGCTTCTCAGGGACAATACTATTCAACGCCACTTGAATGGAACTAGCTACAGAGTCATAGCAAAGACTTTAAACATCCCTGTCTGTACAAATGGCTTGATAATATGCATGGGTAAAGTATAGGGAAACACGACTTATCATCAACTACGGACAAATAATGTGCTCTCAGTTACACAGAGAACAATGAGCAATGAACTGTTCCACAAATATCTCCATTCCCACACCCCACCCGAAACTCCTCTACTAAGAAGTACAGAGATGCAAGTCTCAATTTTGTGCACAAGCACTTATTAGACCACTTTTGGAACAAAAGGAAAAAAATAGAAATCTTTTGTTTAGGTTTACTTGGCCTAGTCAATGACTTGACTTTATTTATGGAGGATTTTGAAATTGTAGGTCCATTAAAAGAGGCATCTCATAACCTTGGGGAATTGAAAGCAATTTGCAAGGCAAAGTGGAAAGGCCAGAATTGAATCTCAGTGCTGTAAAAATCTAAGTACTTCTTACAGTAGACATCTCAAAGCTGGTACTAGCAAATAAAGTGCTAATGTTAACCTATAGTGCCGGAATACATTTTTCCTATCAAGTTTGTTTCTTTGTTTATGTTAATGAGCAATTACTTGCTATTTCTAAGTACAAAGTCACAAGACATTTAGTAAATTTGTGGGTATATGCAGTAGAACTATATTAAATAACAAAGACAAACGTGTACAAATCATTATTTCCTCTAACTACGTATTAATGGTACACATACAAATGTTGTTCACAGACAAACACTTGGAAGTAAAGCTAGAAAATAAAATCAGTGAACTAACTAGACCTTGTTTTATCGCAGGCCATACATAGGCATGGAAAACTAGATTTGCTTTATAAATGTATGAGGTTTGGCTACTGCGGAATCTGTGGGAGGATGGAGCAGAGTGAAATCAGTATGTAGTTCATGATGATTTGTGTCACCACCATCAAAGGAACGATTAAAAAGGAGTGAAAATATATCGACGATGTCGAAAAGCTTTATGTTATATGCCAACTGTGGTGAATAACTTGTAAGTTATAGAACTCACAGAAGCAAGAAGGCACTGAAATATTCATTTAAAAATCTATGTGATAAAGGGGGTGGGGGTGGGGGCTGGAACGCAGGTACAGCAACAACCCTTGATGCTTTTAGCTTGAAAGCTGTCTGTGTCCCATGATAGAAAGAGAGACGGGATTTTAAAAAAAGGTATTCATTTTTGCTAAATTTAATGTTTCTATAAGAAAAAGTGTAGGTGAAAATCCATGTAGAATATGAAACTCAAAATAAACAAATGAATTATAGAAACCCTGATTAGTAAAATGTTAATCTTTTGCTTCGGTATTACAAGTAAACATCAGAAATTCTACCTCTCTGATACTCTTTTGACCGGACCTTTAACAAATGCTCCCCAACACACAAGGAAGGAAACACTCTGGACCTCACCTACAACTGAACTTCCTCAGCTTTAAACATTGATGTTAGACCCTTCCTCACCTGCCCCACACAGGAATCAAAGAAGAGTAAAGCTGCTGAGAGAACAAGGAAGAAATCACCACTTGATGCTGATTTCTAATATCGCTCTTCCTATCAAAGTTCCCCCATGACTCTTGCCAATCTCTGATGCAAGCTCCATAATATTATTTCTACATGTTAAACATCTTCTTCTCCTCACCCAAACTCCTCCCTTACTGCTGATGACCTGATGACTTTGCCTCTTTCTTTGAAGAGAGGAATTAGTAAGATTAATGGTGGTGGTTTGTGTTTTACCTGGAGTGATGGTCCTGTCAGGTGACATGGAGGGCATCTATATCTGCTCCATGCAGACTCTTTACTATAGTCTCACAAAGCACAGGACCTCCACTTTTGCTTTTCTTTTATTTACTTCTATACCTAGTCCTTTGGTGACATCCTCCTCTCACATTGCTTTTACTGACACTTCTACTGTATGCTGAAAACACCCTACTTGTATTCGCCGGTTCTCTCTCAGATTCTCATGTTTCTGAATGAATCTCAGCATGCCTGCTGGCAGGCAGTGCGGTGGCTTAGTGGTTAGCACTGTCGCCTCACAGCAAGAAGGTACTGGGTTCGATCCCTGGGTCGGCCTGGAGTTTGCATGGTCTCTGTGTGGGTTTCCTCCGGATTCTCCCGTTTCCTCTCACACTCCAAAGACCTGCACAGCTATCCTAAATTGCCAATATTTGTGAATGTGAGCTGTGTGTCTCTGTGTGTTGGTGAACCCTGCCTCTTTCCTGAAGTCAGCTGAGATTGGCTCTGACACCCCCTGTTTCCCTGAAAGAGATGATGTGGTATGAAGATGGATGGCTGATGGATTTATTGGCATGTATAGCAACTCATTCCCTGATACTACATTCTAATACATGCTTGGAAAAGTAGGGGTAGGGGAGGGGAATTCAGATGTTTGAATCCTACTTGATGAACCTTTAAATGTAGTTAGGGTAGGGCTACTTGTAGTTTATTTACCTGTTAGCGTAATCATTTATATTAAATAAAAGACATTCTTGCAAGGAAGCAATAATAGAAACTAGTAAAATAAGGTAAAAATAGATTCAGTGTTCAAATTAAATAGCAACCCATCATGCTGGGTTGGATCAGAGGTATTCAGTCTTATTCCAAAAGGGCTGGTGTGGCTGTAGGCTTTCGTTCCACCCAATTAAGAGGCAAACTTAATAGTGGATTGGAAAACCAAATGAACCAGATGATTAAACAAGTTGAATCATGTGTGGCTCTTGTTTGGTTGGAAGCAAGAACTGTAGCCACACCAGTCCTTTGAGGAAAAGATTAAAGACCTCTGGCTTAGATTAATCCATCATGTGTTCTCTCCAGCAGTTATCCAGCTGTGTGAATCCCCAGCCATTTTTTAATGCAGGTTTCTTTCTTTTTGATATCAACAGGATCCTATTCTTTTCACAGAGGCGATTCAAGCTTGTTCATTCCCTTGTAATTTCAAGTTTGGACTACTATATACAAAACGAAACCTATGATTCTTGCGTGAAGAAAAAAGGAAATTATTAGAATTATGTAATTGTGTTAAGCATGTGTTAATTCATTCATGTAAATATGTGGCTAAAACCCAACGTGTATTTACTTACTTTACTGGGTGAAATTTAATAGCCTATTGCCAGTGCGTCTAGAAATCTAGAAAAAATAAATAAGGTTTCTTTAAATTGATTGCATACCAAAGTGGGGCATGTATTTTATTTAGTTATTTATTTATTTACTTACTTACTTACTTATTTAACTTTTTGCATATTCATTTACAGATCTACAGAGCATTATGGATTGGATGTTTTCAGTATTTCTTGTTTTGTGTTCTGGTAAAGTGCAGAAGATTTACTGCTGGATCATTTTTCAAGCTTCATAATGAATAAATAACTGTCTTGTGACTCACAAAATGTTGTTTACTTGAAGTTCTGTTGACATTGTGAATAGCCATCTTTCTGAAATGCTTGGAATAATGGTGCAATCATATTCCTTTGCATCTACATTAAACTAAGATGCTAACATTTTTGTATGGGCCTCTTTCCCCGCACCTGTAGCCATGTAACACAGCCTCAGTTGGCAAAGCATTCTGGGACCACTCTGTTTGAAGTCAGGATCTGAAAACACTCCGTTTGGAGGGCTAGATGACCACTACCTCTCGATCACCAAAGAAACAGCCACTGGCTATGTTTAGATAAAGACTGAGGACAGACTTAAGCAATACGCACTACACTATACAATGAAGCAAGCACAAAATGGACACATTAAAAATCTTGTACTCTGCTTGGTTTGTTGTAGTAAGTCCTCTCTAATCATGGTTTAACTTTATGGTATTCTCATACACTGTACACATGGTGTCATCTGACTGCTACTCAAACTCTTAACACAGCAGTACAACACACATCGCAGAGGTGCTCGCACTAGATGATCCTTCTCAGAAGTAAATTCACATCTAGTAAAAGTAGAAGTAAAATCATATCTAAATTGTGCCAGAATTGTACAGTGTAATCCTTACTTAAATCACTCTGGATAAAGACATCTGCTAAATGGTGCAAATGTAATTAGGTGTTCATAACTGGCAAAGCAGGAGATTATCCATCTGGTTTTGCAAATGGATGATAAAGCAGTTTGATTTTTCAAACAAAGTAAGAGCTTTACATTCACTTAAGGTCTTTGCGAGTCTGAATTTTAACCTAGCACAACTTGAGATGGAAGCTCATTATGGCCAATAATCTTTCACGAATTTCCTTATCCTCAGCTGAATTGCTGAAAATTGTCCGCTTGTTCACATTGAATCGCCTACAGCGGTTGACTGTGTGGACTTAATGACTGTGAACATGATTCATTTAAAACTTCATGTAACAATCTATGACTCATGGCAGTTTATATCAGTCTACATGAGGTACTGTGGCATGACTCAGATGTCACTGGATGAATGGCCATATCAGTGGCAATAGCAATATTATTAGATTTGAAGCGATTTGCTGTTGCATTCCTGAGGGATATAGCAGCAAATATTGCTGGAGGTGACAGTAATATGGCATTAGATTGGTACAAATTGTAGTTATTGTGACATGAAAGTGAAAGAGGATCAATCCTAGTCCTAATCTGCCTCAGATGTGTGCCATGATCAGGAATAACCAGACATGATCTATTTCACAAACACAAACCACAGTATTGTCGGCATAAGCTTGCTAGCAAGCTAGCTGACAACTATAAAGTGAGTGTGGCTTTTTTGAGATTCTACTTCTTCTAGCGGAGCAAAAACAAATAAATCCTTTGGCTGTGTTGTGCCCAAAATGTCTCAATATTCATTTCTTGTTTGTAGAACTGCAGTATAAATGCAATATTGCAGTCACAATCATATGACTGGCCTTTGATTTCATGACATCAGTTTGCTTCCTACCCAGAGGGACACTCCTATCAGATGACATGAAGTGGATCAACCTCTCTTCCATGCAGTTATCTAGTGGTGTCCCACAAGGTTCAGTGCTTGGTCCTCTTCTATTTTTTCTCTGTGCTTGATTCTTCAAAGAGGACATGTCTTCATCTGTCTTTTCATACCACTTCGATGCTGATGACACCTAACTCATTGTCACTCAGCTAAAGACATTGTTTAGAATGGCAGAAGATACAAATACACGACTTCACAAACACAAAGATAAACCAAAGTGTAAATGTACACTGAGTGGGAAAATTCAAAATTCAAATAGAAAACAGGAGTAAAAATAAACACTGATATTTTTAACACATATCATTGTTTGCAGATAAACAAACCCAGTTTAAATCCCTGTAGATACAGTGAATCCTGTCTGCTTGATATATTTTAAATGTTGTGTTTTGCATTTTTGGATTTTTAAAAAATGCTTACTATATTTTGATATTTTAATAAAAGTGTAATTAAATACATTTTGATAGTGAGACCAAATTCATGAGTTGGTTTTGCTGGTTTGGATGAAAATATCAGTGTGTGCTTTGGTCTGAAAGCACTGTTTTGATGACGAAGGACTAAATAGCTTATTAAATTTTAATTTATCACAAATTAATGTGTTGGCAGAAAAGTATTGGAACACTGTCATGCACACAGGATAGATGAACTCATAAAATCACAGTAATACAATGCAAATATTAAAAATACTTTCCATCATCTTGGGGCTTCCAATAACTTTGATTACATTCTTTACACTGAATTCTGCATTAATAGAGGAAATGGGATTAAAAGGGACAGTTACATTTGACATTACATTACAAAGTAGGATCAAATCTGGTCGTCACCTGAATTAACCAAACTGCACTCAGTGAACTCAAAGGCATTTGTTGAACATATACTGAACAAAAATATAAACGCAACACTTTCGGTTTGGCTCCCATTTTGCATGAGCTGAACTCAAAGATCTGAAACATTTTCTACATAAACAAAACAGCTTAGTCTATTTCTATAAGCACAGCATGGAACAAGTCTATACTTTTTCAACTCAACAAAAACACATGACTATGGCATGTTATTGGAAATGTCACAGAATATTTTAAATATTACGTATATAGATGTAGCCTGGGTTGAGGTCTGCTTTGAAGGTTGGGGTCCTTAAATAGTAGAGGTTAAAGGTACCGGGGTAAATGTACAATATAAATTATATCTAAATTGCAACACACACACACACACACACACACACACACACACACACACACACACACACGCACACACACACACACACTATGCAGCTATGAATTTGTTGCTCTAGATTTTGTCGTTATTTTCCGTGAGGATTTGATTTGTCTTCCAAGTGCTGTGTTAATAAAACCTTTTAAAAGGCAACAGAGATGCTTGGATTCATCAGCCAAATGGCAAGGTATTAATGCCAAAATGGTAATACAGAAAGGTGAGAAATCAGTAAGATGATACTGCCATGCCAAATATACAAAAATGGCAAATGACTATCATCATTACTTACTTTTAATGATTACGTAGATTTCAAACATGAAAAGGAAATCTGGAAAAGCCCCATATGGTGTCCAGTGTGGGGGATCTAAAGGTAACATCCATGTTATTTGCAGTTAAAGCACCATTTGACATGAACCTCTAACACGGACTGGATCGTTTTATCAGTGGTGAGCCGTGCATTTCACACCTAGGCCTTCAGTAGTCCCCCCCACCCCCGCTCTTCAATCGCAACAGTTCAATTGACATTTATTTTATGTTAGAGGGCCTTCAGAACGGATTCTGAAGGCCTCCGGGCTGCCTAGGACCCCGCCGGTAAAAAAATGATGGCTGAA
>JAQMCW010000004.1:9936544-9949850 GCA_030068335.1 Chrysichthys cranchii
AGGGGCGGAGCCTAAGAAACAAAGGGGCGTTACTGCTGTGTCCTGGTACCGGGTCGCCTGCAAGTTAACAGATTAAACGCCGAATTCAGCCCCCCCCTGCAACAGTTGATCGCCGACAATCCCCCCTGTGTGCTGTCGTATTTTCCTGATGCAAAAACTGTGCCATGGCTCAAAAAAGGTTGGGAAACACTGGCTTAGCCTATCTTGGGTATCTTAGCCTAGCTTAGCCAAGCCTACCGAGGAGTCTTTTTGTGACTCCTGAGGCATGCTGGTGCATTTAGAAGGCATGCTTTTGAATTCAAATTAGCTCTTGAAGCGCCCAAAAACCACTCCGTAGGCGAGTGACGCCGAAATTTTTCAGACATCACCTATGGTAAACCATGAACCCACGACCACAATTTCCCTGTTGTATACAGTGTCCGGTGCGTCACATTCTGGTTACAATAGCACTACAGTACTACTGCAAATGTCAAAAAATAATAATCTGAGACTTGTTCTATCATTTCATCCTCCTTTCATCCCATGTCTCCTTTCTTTCTTTTGTGTTCTCTCTTTTTTCTTCAAAGTAACATTCATTTTCTTCCACCTTTTCAACGGCCTTGGTGTCAGTCACCGTTCTGAACTAGAGCACAACACATAAGTGAGATTGTGCTTGTAAGGCCCTTTCACCTGCAGTTTTGCTGGGCAGGATATTTTACTCTGACAGTAATGACGGATCACTTATTGGTATGGAAAGACTCGTCTCACAGTTGTGTGGAACAGCCGTGTCAAACCTCAAATCATTTTTTTTTATCTTGTGTGCTGCCCACGCTAGTGCTCTCCGTGTCAGTCCTCACCAATCAAAAGAAGTGATCACAAATGGACAGAAAATTTAGTGCTAACAGCTTTGTACGTCATATGAAAAAGACAAATGCCTGTTGGAGAACTTGTGTTCTTATAGATTATGTTTACTGAACATCAGACTTTACTCTTTAAATCGATGAATGGTGATTGTGATTGGCACTACAGTGCAGTAAAATCTTAAAATCTGCAACATATTTCCTAAGCCTTTGCTTAAACGTCAGTACAGTGGACCCTCAGCTCGCGAATGCATCGGGTGGCGAACAAATCGACGTACAAACTAAATTCCCAAGCAGATATTGTAACGACCGACGAACAAATCCTTGACCGACCCACACATCACAGCACAAACATTCGGTTCCATGTTCAAAGCATTTTTTCGTTGAGTTTCTCTGCATTTTTGCTCTATAAGCCTTAATTATGGGTCCCAAGAAAGTGGAAATGGTAGAGAGAGTAAGAAGCCTAAGCGTATAACAGTTGAAATAATCGCAAAACATGAGAACCGCCACTCTATCCCTCCACCAGCAACTACGCATCCACTGCGAAGGTAACTCGCATTAAAATCATCTGTTTATTTAATTTAGTTTTATTTTTCTATAATTAAGGTTATTTTAATTTTATTCTATGTTTTGTTGCCACACACAAACCCATAATACACTTTAAAAACATGTTTTTGAGGGCTGAAACACATTAATTGTATTTACATTCATTTCAGTGGGAAAAATTGATTCGGGTCATGAACAGAGTCTCGGAACGAATCAAGTTCGTGAGCTGAGGGTCCACTGTACTATTAAAAACCTTTTACCTCCTTTATAAAAACTTCAGTGTGACATTCTGCTTTGACCGTAAAGCTTTTCCTTTGCCTTCAGTAACCCTCTATTTCTCTTTAGACAGTGCCATGCACCACCTGGTGAGCATCTCCTGCCTACACAGAGGTCTCTCAGCCTCCTAAACGCCCCTTCTCTGGCTCCAGAGGATGCTGGGAATGTGTCGTGGGCGCAGGAAGTTCCTGGCTGCATCTATTGCTTTGCTTTTTATTCCAGCACTCACCTGGCTATATCTGTCTGCTGTAAACGTCACAGGTAGGAAATCTATGTACTGATTCTCTACAAATGCAAGGCAGGGGAAGACGAGAGGAGATCTCAGCATGAAAGCAGCAGGGAAGCAGCAGAGATGATTTCCGTTAACTTGAATTAATTGGAAATTGACTTCGAGTTAAATTTCTTCTAGAGAAATTGGACATTGTGTCTTCCGATCCACAAGCCGTTATTAACAAGGGATATAATTGGCCTTACCTGCTGCTAGGTAAAAGTAGTGCAGTAATCACAGATTCTCTGTGCTGTCGATAAAAAGCAGCTAAAAAAGGAAGCATCATTTTGAGTAATTAATTTTCTGGCCCAGTGACAACAAAGAGGCAGCAACAATGTTTTTTGTTTTGTAAAAAAAAAAAAAAAAAATACATGTGACCATAGCATTTTAGAATACCACAAAATATAATACCTTAAAATTATTAGGGACATATAAGTAAAAAAAAAAAAAGCCAGGATTTTTTCCGCTAATGCATTGATATGACAAACATGGGAAAATGCACAAATGTGCCTTTGTCAGATTGATCGCTGTAAACGCTCAATACAGCAGAAATAATCCAGTGACTCACATCAGTGGAGTCGCTTTAGTTGTCTAAGTGAGAAAACTCTCCTGCATTCCTTGAAACATAGATGTATCCCCCATCCTAATGTATCTCTTTCACCTCATTGGAAAATGACATCAAAGTTCATCATGGGCTCATTTTGCCTGTTTATTTTCTTACTATGATGAATTGAGTCACTGTACCTTGGTTGAAATTGATTACTTCCTCCAAATGATATAGTCCAGTAGGTTTTAATGACTTTGTGGCCCAAAGAGAAATTTCCCTGCCACCTCGTTATTAGTTATGTGAATTATTTATTAAGCCTGTGATTTTGGTTCAGTGGACTTGAACATCTTAAATAGTGCTCTGTGTAATGGCCACAACTTCAGACTTGTAAATCGACTTTCACTGTGTACCACTTTAGCTTTTGGAAATTTTAAATGTTTTTAGAAATTGTGAAACTAAATTGTACAAATGCATGAAAATTGAAAGGAAAACCAGTATAATGTGTCTGCAAGGAGGAGCCTTGGCAGGGATTCTCTAAGTCTCTGGAACTGAACTAGAGGGATTAATGCCATTCTTGCAAAATGTATTCCTTCGGTTGGTGTTTTGATGTCGGCGATGGAGCTCTATCTAATATGTCGATCCAAAATCTTCCTAGATGTTCAATACTTTTGAGATCTGATGACCATTGTTTATGATTTACATTTTAAAGGAGACATTTACGTTTGTGTCACTTGGCAGACGCCGTCATCCAGAGCGACTTACATTTAACCCCCCCCTCTATTTTTCTTTTTTTTTTTTTTTAATTTTTTTTAAAAAAAAATTTTTTTAATACAAATGAACATTTGAGGGTTAAGGGCCTTTCTCAAGGGCCCAGCAGTGGCAGTGTGGCCATGTTTGGATTTGAACTCATGACCTTCCGAGTAGTAGTCCAACATCTTAACCACTGAGCCACCACTGTCCCTTGTATTTATACCCCTTTTCTACAAGTTCACACAGTTCCCTGAGATCTTAATGAAATGTCTGACATGCTTGGCCAAAATACCACAAGTATAAAGCACCAGAGTACCCTTCTCACCCTGTCGAAACAGCCCTATTCAGAATGGACAGTTTGAATGCCTGTTCCTTTAAATGACACTGCTCACCTCACCCCCATCTTCACTGGCCAATCAGGTAACACTTTCTTCATAAATGGTCATGAGGCTTTCCATGCTTTTCAAGCTGTGATACTCCGATGGGGGAGGAGGGGCAGCCTATAATTCTAATAAGCTCCCCTTATGACACAGAAAGGGGAATTAAATTTAAACATCTTGTTGAGGCACATATTTTCTGAAATATGTCCAAAGGAATCTGACTGGTTTGTCTTATTTGAGAGTGTGTGTGTGACTAGGCACTCCGGACACCCAAATGCATGTGCACCAGCATTGAAAAAGTGAGGTTTTCATAATGTATCCCCTTTAACACTGTAAATTATTTATTAGAACAATGACAACAGTCATCTTGTTTTTCGACTAAAACTGCTGGACATGGAGGGTGGTATGGGCTTGGGCACAGACTCGCTGTTCTTTGTGATCATCCACCACAAGAATCGCAGCACACGTTCAACGAACGCCAAGAAAAACCAACACAGCGTGCCATACAAACAACACAGAGCCATGAAACTTGGCAGGCTACCACAAAACGCTGTAAGCATGCTACACCTAGTGGTGAAACCCCTAACTCTGTCTAGATTGCGTGCCAGGTACAAATTCCAGTTACTTCTGGGTACCCTCTATGAGCCCTATATGAAGCACATTAATATGAAGATTGCATTTTAAAATCACACCCAAACAAAATGCCATTTGGAACATGCTACAAGATTTCCTAAACTGTATAGTATTATAAGATGGAAATAAATGGACAGCTTTAGTGTTCATTGCTAAATAGATAAAGTTGACAAATTAATGAACACTTGAACTGGTACGTATCAACACTACAGTGTTACGTTAATTACTCCATGTTCTGAATCAACTTTATGTCCGGGCTCATAAGATTTCATGAGTACTTATTAAACTTGAGGCAAATTTTAGAAATGTCATCTTTTTTTTAAAAGATGGTGAGCTGTCTGAATTGAATCACCACCCACCTTTTTGCTTACATTTAATAACTTGTGGAGCCGCAGACATGGGAAATATTGATTGTTGCAGGATTTTTATATCACAGCATTATTGTTTTCTTAAAAATACATGTTGACAGGAATAAACTCAGAGCAGTCCATAAATATATGATGGCACAGCATGACATAACCTGCTATATTTCATCCATTTGTCATACTGTCTCAGTGCTTTATGAATTATTTTCAGGTGATGGTCAGAAAACCAGTCTCTCTGAAACACATGGAAATGCTCCATTTGCTCAGTGTAGTGTAAATGCATTCTCAATGACTCTTGACTGCAGCTATGGAAAGTTAATTGATGTCAAGTAAGACAAATGTTGTGTACCCTTCGGCCAACCCAACACTCACATTTGGATTTGCAGTAAGCACAGTAAGCAAATGAGCACTTTATTTTATATATAAAAGATTTGGGGTTTTTTTTTCAGTATCTTAATACTTTATCTGGTTCTCACTTGAAATCTTTGCTTGGTGGTGCTAGGATTTGAACTCATAGCCATCTGGTCAGTGCTGGAGCCAGCGAGCCACAACCAGCCAGACCCTTCGACACCCCAGATCTGATCCTTCCATACATCTAACACAACATTTTGGCGAATTTTTTGGTTGGGAACCGATTTGTTTGTGTTCGGAGGCGTTCATGACCAGAGGTTCCACTGTATGTCTTAATTAGCTTAGGTACATATGTGGAGTTTGTTTGTTGGTTTGTTTGTTTGTTTATTTATTGACTGATTTTTGACTGAGTTATCAGACACATTCTTGATGGATGGTTAAGTTGCGTTTAATTGTAGCAGTTCATATCAACAGATAAAAGAAGGAAAGATCATGATGGTGTGTATGCATTGATGGTTAAGTGCATTTGAATTTTCCTTGAAGGTAACAGTTTCTCAGGGTGTCATATTTTGTTTTTAACTATGAAATGCTTTCTGCATCCAGTTTACAGAACCAAGATTAATTCCAGCTTCTCCAAAAAACCCTTTGACCTCTGTGAGTCAAATTACCCTTATTATAGCGGACTGTGACAACAGAGATGTCTCCTCTCTCATTTGCATTCACCTCATGAATATTTACTATTCTGACCAGAGGCAAATGAAGACCGAATCGCTGCTTGCTTCATTTTCGATTGTGCTCTGTTTTGCTGTTTCCATAGCGATGCCCTATCTTTGTTTTTTGTATCACTGAATAGCGAGAACATGAAGGTGTTGGAGTGATTGATTGGACATTGCAAACTGACGCAGCAGGACCCTGGCTGATTCAGTGGATCTGACTGTTCAAATGCTTTGCAGCAGTATCGTATGCTAATATCTGACTCTTGACTCCACTGTTGATCTCATTAATGCTGCGCGTTCTCTTGGATATTCACTGCTGAGTCTGTCACACTGCTCATCAACTGCTGGGCAACTCGCAATCCCATGCCCTAGGGAGGCCTTTCAAAGTATCACTGACTAAAAAATATCCCTTCTGTGTGAAATACTTTTTGTGCAGCTTTGGAATTCAGGAATGTGTTCGTGAGTAGAAATTAAGCAATGACAAGCAATGCATTCGTGGTGCGTCAGTCAAACTTTTTTTTTTTTTAGGTATAGTGAATGCTGAATATCTTAACATATAACTAATGTTGCAAGAGTGATAAGTGAGAACGAAGGATTCGTTTGGTGCCTCCAGGGCATGGAAACTTATGTCTGCCATTGTTCAGGGTCTGTTTAATTGAATAAATATAAAATATTTGAATACATTTCTGAAAAATTACTGACAAATCCATTGACTTCTGGTGTCCGGTCTCTCCACATCCCACAGCAGGTTTCTGCACTAGTCTTTAGAGTTTAAATACCCACTGCCTGCAGCATTTAAAAAAACATGCATCTAGTTAATGTGAAAGAGACAGACATGCTCAGGGTGATGTAAAAACATTAATTGGTCAGGTTTTCTGGATACTAATTGAGGACACTCAACCTTCCAGCCATCTATCCAATATCTATGCCGCTTATCCACAGCAGGTTGTGGGGAAGTTGGAGCCAATCCCATCTGACTTCAGGTAAGAGATGGGGGTACACCCTGGGCTGTTCATCAATCTATCACAGGGCTAACACAGAGATGAACAACCATTCACACTCACGTTCTGACTTATGGGCAGTTTAGTATAGTCAGTTGGTCTATTCTGTATGTCTGTGGGAGGAAACCGAAGTACCCAGAGGAAACCCACGCCGATAGAGGCATGGGAGAACATGCAAACTCCACCCAGAAAGGCCCCGCAGGTTTGACCCCGGAAACATCTTGCTTCTTCACTGCACCACCATGCGGCCAACAATTTTTCTGTTGAATGCAAGTGATTTTGAAGACAGCTGCAGGAACCCAGGGATCTTTGGGAGGAGCTGGAGAAGTCTTGCTCTTAATTCAGATATGCAGCTACAGTTTTGTCCAAGTGAGCTCATTATCAGAGACTTCAAGCATTTCGAAATATGAAATGTCTGAAAAGATTTCTTTAAACTTTCACATATAACCCCATCCCTTAAGCTGATGAAGATACTATTGAAGATCCTCTCTTCACCATCTTCCAACACTGAAATATTTTACTTGACAGACCGAACAATATATCTGACGGCAAACTTTATCATATGTTTGAGATGATCTGGAGAGGTTATTTGGAAAGACTATGAGTCAACAAGCACTCAGCTCTTGCAAATAAAATGCACTACACACGAGTGTGCTATAAGTGCGAACATCGCTGGCAATGAGCCAAGAGTCAAATGCTTCACTACCCCTGACTACCCCTAAAATTCCACTTTCATGGGTGTAATCAGACACAACAAGGGGAAATATTTAATGCAGGTTCTGGTCCTACAACTTTAAAATAAATTGAGTTTTTCATACGCCATTGATTACTCTGGCTGTTATCTGCCTTGGAGTGGAGCTATCTTCTTGCCTGTTTACATTCGGAAATTCGTGAAGAGATGAAGCATACAAAATCCAAGAACACTATATTTTGACAAGACTATCATGCGTTGCCACAAGGCAGTCTTTACTCACCGCATGAATGAATGAAATCTTTGGCTTGTATTTTAAGTGTCTTAACCCTATAGTGAAGTGATTTTTGCAGAGGCCACAACCACTGTGGGCATGTTGTTACTGAATATGGCTCCTGCCAGTTCAATAGGTTTTAATCCCACAATCCCTTCCGGAGCTAACGCAAAGCTGCTTTGTTATGCCCACACTGTGTTACATGTTGGATGTGGACAATCAACAGTCTTGTCCTTGAATCAAATGTACTTCAAATTAAAAGTTCAGATCTTTTTAACACCTGTTTCATATTGTTATGGACACAAATATGATTGCTTATTGATAGATGGATAGATAGAACTTTATTAATCCCTCGGGAAGATTCCTCTGGGAAATTTAGTTTCCAGCAGCAGTACACCGACATATTACAGTTACAAGAAATATATATGGAAAAAGCTAAAATACAAATGTAAAATGTAATGTATAATATGTGTTCATCCAATTAAATGCTCTGTAGAATGCATATGTCCTGTCCCCAAGAGAAGCTATTGCTCTAAATTAACAGATGGTTAGAAGCCAGCATCGTTTATTAGTACGTTTTTGGTTGTTTTTGTTATTGTGCTTTTCCCTGCAAGCTATAATCTTGGGCAACAGTCACTTAGTTGAGGAAAAAAAATATTTGGTGTTTTAGAAGAGGTCAAAGCTTGTGGTCGTGTGAAATTGGGGCTCTTAAACCCAGAATAACTGACCTAAAACGTGATCCTGTCTTAATACACTGTTGAGGCTTTTCCATCAGTAAGAGTAAGTAATATCATTCAATTAAATGGAGTAATACTTAAACTTCATTATAAGTTCACCATTTAGACATATCAGATGCCTCCCAGTGATGACCCTGTGGCGCTCCTTCATTAGTGATGCTGCAGACAGTCGGTCTCGGCTCAAAGATGTATGGCATAAAACATCTGGCGTCCTGTTGTCTAGGATATCGTCTTTGTCGACCAGCAATGTCTGCATGTGGCAGTGAGAAATCCTTTATGGTTAAAAACAAAAAAAAAGTGCTGTTCTTCAGATTTAGCTAACCTGCTAATTAGCTAAATTCTTTGAACTTCCTTCTGGGTTTAATAAACTTACCAAGCTACCGACTGACCTATTGACCTACCTAGCTAAAGCTTTGGTGAAGTTTATTTACATGGAGGGGGGATTTGTTTGTGGCATAGCACAAACACTATTGGTTGTTGTGCGACTCACTCGAGCACTTCAATCCGCTGTCACTCTGACTTCTTGTTTCAAAAGGAACTGCATCAACATACAGAATCAAATCGCCACTCTCACCACCTGAGCCTTCTATACATTGCCTTGGTTTTTCTTGACTCATATTCCCTGGTCCGAACTCAGACAGAAAGGAGATGAGAGTGTTGTGCTGTTCGGTCTGTCCAATGAATGGATTCAGACTCCATGGTTATGGTGTTGAAAATGACTGTCGCACAGAGCTCCTCGCTTTCTGTGAAAACTGTCTTTTGTCCTCTTTTCTTCCTTTTTTGCTCTTTTCCACACAAACACATCCAGATGTTTTCAGTTTAGTTCTCTGGTCTTTAGAGCTTGTTTTTTTTTTTTCAACACATATGGAATAACATTTGTGTTGCTCAAGGCATGCTGTATAATCCCAAGCTGTGTTGACTCCTAATTGGAAATCCCACTCCAGCCACACTGCGCTCTGCTAACTCTCCGTTTCGCACACATTAGTAGGTGACAAGTTGTTAATGTTGCCCGCAGCATGCCACTTTTGTCACATATGGGTAGGAAGTGTTCAGGTTCCTAAAAATGGCTTGATTTTCTTTATCTTGCCTCAAGCATAATTCTTTTTGAAAAGTTGATATTAAACATTATGCACTGCCTATCTACTAATCTTTTCATTTTTAGTTCATTAAGAGAAAAAACCTAACCATTTATATTTTGTCCACTTTTATTTGGCATACTGGCCTAATCGCTCTTGGCTCTTGCTGTGCTTTATCAGTACTGAAACAGCAGTTACATTTAGAGCCCTGTTCAAAGTGTAGTCTCCAGGAACCAGCCATGGGAAGGATCAAAATCTTGTGAAATTAGAAACTAGGGGATATCACATAAACCACAGCACACTACATTTGCCCTATCTGGCCTCTCTGTATTGGTGTGCTACAAGACTTTTCCTTCTATACCTTCTATTTCCTTCTGTACCTTAATTTCAATTTTCAGTTTTATTTATTGTGTAGCCCTTTTAACAATTGATCTTGTCACAAAGCAGCTTTACAGAAACATAACAGTCCCAGTTATACATTTTAAACGTATGAATTTAAAAATGTATCCCTAACGAGCTAGCTAGATGCAATTGTGGCAATGAAAAACTCCCTGAGATGACATTGAGAAAAAACCTTGAGCAGAAGCAGACTCGAAAGGGAACCAGTCCTTTAGGTGGGAACAGATTTACAAATGAGTTTGACTACAAATAATTCCTTTTCTATATCTGTGTGTTATATGGCCAGAAAGTATAATTGTGTAGCCAAGAAATTCACTGTTGTTATGACATGAAGTCTATTTTGTCAAACTGTTCACTGATGGAGATTTTAGTGCGCAATTGTTCATGGCAGTTGAAGTCCTCAAGTTATCATGGCAATCGTAGGCCATAGCAGTCATCATAGCAAAACTGCTTGTACCATTAGCAGTCCAGAGCCAGTGATGACGCCACAGCTATCCGTTGCTGGAAGTCCGAGACAGCATAACTGTGGGCGTATGTTCAGCTATACTGTGATGTAACATGAGCAGCAGTTCAAAAATATGCAATGGCAGGCTTCTGTGCTAGCTGTTGTGTGATAGGAGAGCGCTAGCTAGTGTGTGGGGACTGGTAAAAGGCTAAATTGGGAGAAAATTGTGTAAATAAATATGTAATCAATCCCTTATCTCTTTTTAATGAAACACTATTACTAAAGAGGCATGCCATTTTCATCAACAGGGTAGTTGTTTGACCAAGGTAGTAAATATACTTGTAAATAAAGTACAGTCCTGAGAATGTGTAGACCAAGTAGACTCAAAATATTGGCATAAATTTAAAGTTAAACCAATATAATGTAAGCAAAATCCCTGTTGTGGACCAAAAAAAGAAAGAAAAATCAACTCATTTATGTATCAACTGTGTGGCTAGACAAACCACATACTTGGCAACCCTGGTGACTAGGTAGTCTTTTGACGCTTTCAGGGAGACACCACCGTTCGTAAATGTAATGCATCCCGATAGATCTCCACAAGTGGTCTGAGTGATTGGATCACAAGACGCATTTGACATCATTCAGTCGTATCCGCTCGTGATCCGATCGCCTGAGACGGATGGTAATGCCACGTCTAAGCTGGGCTTCACATATCCAGCTTGCCGATTATATTCAGCATGTCGGGCTCACATATCTTGAAAATGCATGCTCACGTCTTGGACTTGCTGTCTCCTTTGAGAACTTCCTGTGTAGTCCTGCGCAAAACCTCAGCGTAGTGTTGAATGAAGAGTTCTCATTCTTGGCACATGTTGCAGACCTACTGGTCTATGCAGGCTTCTCCTGTACAACAGCAGGACAATTCAGTTATTCACTACAGGAAGGCCACTTGGCTTTGTCATATCTCACTACTGTTGTCTAACAGGCCAGCTCCCTAACATTATGTTTGGCTGTGCTCCTGAACCTGCTTGTCTCCGCTGGGAGTGAATCAATTGACGGCAATTATTTTGTATTAATTATTGTTTGCCAACTCAGCTAATTACTATTAATAGATCTTTTTACCTTGCGACTCTCATTACACTTTTCCTTTTCCTTACATTTCTACAATACTAAGCAACAGGAGATCGTTACCTCCTTGGAGTACTTGAATGCTCTTTGAATGTTTATTAAGTTGCTGCTCTTTATCATCAGGTTAGCATATGCTGAGGGGTTGTTTGCCGCATAACTGATTACAAAATGTTCTATTGCGAGATATTTCCAGGTCTCTAAATCCCCAAAGTTGCCTGCTGTCTCTGTAATGTAATTTCTGTCTCTTTGTCATCATCAGAGTCACTGCTTGTATCTCTACTGGAGCTTTGGTCCCCCACACTGGCTCTGGAGCTCACAGTTACCAGCATTCATTTTAGTATGCCCTCTGTTTGCCTGTTTCCATGGTGATGCCCTATCGCCAACCAAATCTTTGTTTGCTCCTCGTATCATTGAGTAGGGAGAACGTGAAGGTGTCGGAGTGATTGATTGGATATTGCAGACCGACGCAGTAGGACCTTGGCTGGTTCAATGGATCTGACTGTTCAAATGCATTGCAGCAGTATCGTATGCTAATAGCTGACTCTTGGCTCCACTGCTGATCTCATTAATGCTGCATGTTTTCTTACACGTCCACTGTCTTTCATGCTGCTCACCCTAGCTCACACCAAAGGGGGGCCTTTGAAATATCACAAGGGTGTGAATTTAGTCCAGCTTTTGAAAGGAGGGCGGCCTTAAGGGAAAAAACAAGGCATTAAAAAGCCAATATTTTCTGGCGCACGAGCCAAACCAAATATAGCAGGCTGCCAGGCCATTTTGTTTACTTTGGCATCGTTTTGAGGGATTATAGTATGTTTGTTTATTTGTATATTAACTTTTACTCTGGCAGCAAATCAGAAAGTTTTGTCCTAGTACATGACAGTATGCATGTGTTGATTTGTAATATTTCATATCAAACTTAATGTTTAATCGCAGTTTACGATATTGTCGAGACATTGTCTGAAGATCATTATAGCCATAACCTTATGTCCTTATAAGGATATCCATATCAGTATCTGCCTTCAAATCAGGCCAGGCTGACCTTTTTATATTGTAATGTTACTTACTTACAAATAACATGGGGCACATTTTTAACCTCATTTTTGCTAAATCCAAAGTGAGATTTATGGAAAGAAAGCAAATAATTAAGTCAATCTGAAGTCACATTTAATATTTGGATGGGAAAAAAGAAAATCATGCAGACATAAAGCCAAAACCCACATCTGGCCAGACAGACAGAGTGTGGTCTTTAGAATTGGTCCGATTTGCTGCATACTAATTAATTGGTATGATTTCCCCTGAAACTTGTCCCTGTTGAAAACTCTTAAATGTTGCACATTCAAAAAAAGGTTGTTCTGTGGCTGTCTTTCTCTTAATTTCTATGCAGCGGTTTCAGAGATGCCAAGCTCTGCACATGTCGAGAGTTTTGGAATATCAAAATGTATGAAATCTTGATTTGCTGAGAGGGACGCGTTTGACGTGTTTTTCGAACTTGTTAGGTTGACTGGCATGACACCGGCGCACAGCTGTCTGTCTACACTAGGCCCTACTCTTTATTTCATTTCAGAATGAAAAATGGGAAAACAAGCAAACAGCTCTTTATTTTCTTTTTCTTGGCATACACAGAAATGGGAAATGAATCCATTTTTTTTTTGTTCTTTTGATTGACTGCTTTTTAATTTTTTATTTGTTTCACCAAACAAAGTCTAGAATTCAAATAGGAAAAAATGGCCACTACAGCAGTTGTCCCCAACCTTTTTTGTACCGGGGACCAGTTTCATGTAGGGTAAGTTTTCCACGGACCGCTACGTTATCTGGGTCACATGCAGTGGTGCGACGAGAGTGGAATTTTTCAAAATAAGATACCCAGGAAACTAATGAAAATAAAAT
>JAQMCW010000004.1:9996772-10010636 GCA_030068335.1 Chrysichthys cranchii
CCCCACACACACGCCCGCTTCACATCTTCAGAGGATTCACGTCAACAGACAACCTCTCCCCCCAATTAGTCCGTTAATGTGAGGATCGACTGTATATCTGCTCTGACATAAGAAATCGTGTCTAGAATTGTTACAGGGAAGCTAAATGGGTCCGGTGCCTTTATCATATAGCCGTGATTGGAAAGACAAAAACAAACATTCTTCTTTCACAACAACCATGCACAGCTTCAACTCTTTCGAATCTTCCTCTGTATTGTATTGTTTTTTCTTCCATTTTTTAATCATTTCCCCATGTATTTGTTCTTCCTGTTTTGCTGCAAACTGTGTCTGATTTGTTGACGGGCATATGCACATAATTTTTTCTCTCTACTTTATTAGCCTCCAACATGTTTTTCCATCATGTTTTTTGAATGAGGAGAGGAAACTTGAAGAGCACATACTGGATTTATGGGCAGTCTCTATTCTGCCGACTGCTCTGTCTGATTATATTGTGGTTAGGGGGCAGAAGGAGCACTGAGCCTCTCAGTAATTTAACACAGTGGGTGTGTGAGAAACACTGGTGAGTGGGGTGTGCTCTCAGTAAACAAGGCATTTGCTGTTCTAACTACAGCCTGAGGAAAGATTGTTTTTAGTCATTTATTACAGGCTTCAGCTGAACAAATACAGCCTCTAAACCCTTCTGATATTTGAGACTGATTTTAAATGTCCATGTTTCATGAACACATCCAGCTTTCCAATTTTGTTTTTCATTTTATTTTTCAGCATCGCTTCACATCAGTAATGAGAAAGTGCTCAGTTTGCTCGTGTCCATAATGACACAAGTGAGAGGGAATTGTGGACACTTGCGATATATGTTTGTTGTTTTTTTTTTAAAATTGGTATTCTCCCGAATCCACCAGGCTTCACTCACTCTGCTGGGATAGAACGGCCTCAGGCGGAGGGATTTCTGATTGAGCTAGGGTCACTGAGAAAGGTCATGTGAAGGCCATTGCTGCCAACATGCTTTTTAAAAAAAAAAAAAAAAAGAAAGAAAAAAGGTGATGCTCCATCGGGCGTTCGATCTTGCCATATATTTAATTGCCAGTATTTTTTTTAAATTGCTGCACATTTTCTTTTCACTCATCACTGTAGTGATTAACAGAAAGGAGTATAGTTTTAAACAAATATACAGTATGGCGATCTTCACTAATGTAGTCTAACACCAGTTTGAACCGCAGAAAGTGGCTTTAGAGGAACTATAATGAATGAATGATCACTCTTTACTCAGCCAGAACCTTATTATTTCGATTTGCACCCTACTCTGTCTGCCTCAGAAACACATAATTAGGAACATTAGGGCTCCATGTTAGAGAAGAGTTTTAAATTTAAACTATTAATTCTAAGCATTTAAAGTCAAGTGAGGGGTCACTATGAACAAGTCTTTTTTTTCCTTGTTCCCGCTAACATTTTAATACTCACTCACTTCTTTGGTATCGAGTTCTTCAGCCCTTGGCCGTTTCTCAGACATATCCCAAAGTCTCTGAATGCCACTGGATTCTGATGTCAAGTGTTAGGACTTACTTCAGAGACTTCCATGTTGGCTCTGAGTGGAGGAAGGAAATTAAGTAGTTGACAGTTTATACAGACACTTACGGTGACTTATCTTGAGAGGACTGTAGGGAATTCCATATTCTGAAGCTTACAAAATGGATGCTGTCACTATTTGACATTTCTGTCCATCTCTTGGTGACAGGCGTCCTTATTAGAGGTGTTATAATTTGAAAAGTTGCACTGTATGATAAACTGTGGATGATGTGCTTGGGAACATGCTAGGAGTGGCAGCAGGGGTAGCAATGTAACCTGTTTACAGCAGTAGCCGATTACATGGCCATATGGTTTTCATTCATGTCCCCTGTGCAAAGAAATGGAAATTACTGCAGTATAATATTACAGATGTGATGAATTTGGGTGTTAAAAAAACAGATGTTAATGGATGGAAATGCATTTTAATTGTTGTTTAAATCAATAACATAATGTCCGATCGTGCACCGTGACTGACTGTGAAACCGTGACACTATAACAGCCCTAGTCCTCATACACTTCGTAAGCTGAGAATGGTTCTGCATGTTTTAGGCTCATTTTAGACTGGAAAAAATTAAAAGGGTAAACTTTCACGTTCCACTTAGGGCAATGAATGTAATCCTGTCCCTGTTGTCCATAAACAATCAGACTGACAACCAAGAAAAGTTTAACCTTTCTCAGATAAATCAAAGTGGGCTGCAAACCAAGATGATTAATGATGTGGTCTGACCTCAGTAATATGGATGTCCAGTCAGAAGCCTTTTGCTCAATACCTCATGAAATCCTGTTAGTAGATTTGATGAAAGGAGGTGTGTGTGTTTGTCAGGCTGCAGATGCTAGAGGCCATCTGTAAACACTGGGAAGGACCGATCAGTCTGGCTCTCTACCTGTCTGATGCTGAGGCACAGCAGTTCCTGCGCTATGCTCAGGGTTCGGAGGTGCTCATGAGCAGAAGCAATGTGGGATACCATATCGTCTACAAAGAAGGCCAATTCTACCCCGTCAACCTGCTGCGCAACGTTGCCATGAAACAGGTCAACACACCCTACATGTTCCTGTCTGACATTGACTTCCTGCCCATGTATGGACTCTACGAATACCTCAGGTAAATCAAGTCAGCACTATATATAGTGTTTTTCTCCAACACATCTCAACAGGGAAATCCGGACCTGCCATCCTTCATGCATTTCACACAGACATTCCACATTTTAACGTCAGAGTACATTAGTATAAATTATCTTTCAAAGAATGGGAAAAGAGCAGTCTTTTTTTCCACAAATAAAAAACTTTGACTTTAAACCTGATATCAGACACAAACCATACCAGTCAAAAGTTTGGACACACCTACTTACTCATAGGTGTTTCTACATTGTAGAATAATATAGAAGACATCAAAACTACGAAATAACGCATATGGAACACATGCAATTATGTAGTAAACAAAAACGAGTTTCAAAAAACAAAACATGTTTCATGTTTTCAGTTCTTTAAAGTAGTCAGAATTTACCTTGATGACAGCTTTGTACACTATCGGTATCATCTTAACCAGCTTCATGAGGCAGTCACCTGGAATGCTTTTCACTTAAAAGTGGTGACTTGTCAAAAGTTCATTAGTGGAATTTCTTGGCTTCTTAATGTGTCTGAGATCAGTTGTGTTGTGTTTTGTTGTGGTAATGTACATATATAGTAAATAGCCCTACTCCACAGCTGCAGTCATCCATATTATGTCAAGAACCGCTAACTAAGTAAAGAGAAATGAAAGTCCTTCATTACTTCAAGACATGTAGTATCTTTAAAGTAATAAAAATAAAGAAAAATCATTGGATTAGATGTGACCAAACTTTTCACAGCCACTGTATACTTAACATCAATTAATTATACTTATTAGGGATGCAAGCAAAATTTCAGCAACCAAACTAAGCTGTAAATGATCAAAATGGCACTTTAATCTTTTTTCAGACAAAAGAGAAAATGGCAACAAAAAAAAAAGTCCTGTCAAAAAGATTAAATAGCCCCAGTGTTAAATCTAATATGTTACAAATACATGTAGCCTAGCGATATTTGTAAAGTGATTAAAAACACTGGTTGAATGCTTTGCTGTCCAACGACGGTCAGCAAGCCTGTGTTGGAGTAACAATTTAAGCATCATTGAACCAGTACAAATATCAGAGTGACCCTTTGTACAAGGGTCATGCACACAAGCTATTTGTCAGAGGACTACAGCTATATAAAATGTTCAGATTTTTTGTTGTGTTTTGCAGTTTACAACATTTGTCTCCTACTTTTTTGGTCTGGTAATCTAGAACTCTGTACCTCTTTAGCCTGTCTGTCCATGGTCCAGGTATGACCATTGCTGTGTTCCAATATCCATACTTTCTGTACTTACTATACTTAGTTTGAGTATGTAGGGTGTTCCCATTACGATTGCAGCGAAAATAAGTGTACTGAAAGGACCCGGGTGGTGCCCTCATAACGGTCAAATCTTGGAGTGTGGAACAATGTACACTTTTCGCACTCAACGGCAGTCATCTTAGCTACGTAGCGGAAGAGACGGACCCAACTCGGCTCGAAAAATAAAAGAAAAATGGCTGCCGGGAACAGGTTTTCCACACAGCCTGCATTAGCGGAGTCATTTTGGCAAGCTAGAAATCTGTGAAGGGTTAAAATCTGTTCGCTGTTCAAAGTCGGGGATGATTTTTGGCGGGATGATGAGCCGCGACGGCAGTCATGATCGTAATTTCCCGTAAGTGCACCATGGAGTAGGTGATTTGGAACAACACTTACCTACTGAAATCTGCGCACTTCGTAAGTGCGGACACTGTACTACGTGTAAGTGTACTCATGAAAGTATGGATATTGGAACACAGCACATGTTTGCTCTGAGGCCACTGAGTGCTTCATAACCAACCTTAGACACTTAGCTGGACTAAGAAAAGTCTAGCTCTATGAATGTTCCTAAACACTGTTTGGAAACTTGACAGATGGCGTTGTTATCGTATAACTATTTCCATTGGCTTATTTAGCAGGCGCTGAACAATGCCATCAAGGTATAATGTCTTTCCTGCAGGAAATCTGTAGTACAGCTGGACATGGCACACAGTAAAAAGGCTCTGGTTGTGCCTGCGTTTGAGACGCTGCGTTACCGGCTGTCCTTTCCCAAATCCAAGGCTGAGCTTCTGTCCCAGCTGGACATGGGCACTCTCTTCACCTTCAGGTTTCCCTCAGTTTCTCTTCACAACATATCACAATTGTCACAGGGACCTCATGCAGGCAAGAGGTTTCCTGCCAAAAAAAATCTCTCTTTGATGATGAGATCTTTCTTCAGGTATCATGTATGGACGAAAGGTCACGCTCCGACCAACTTTGCAAAATGGCGAACAGCCACTACGCCATACAGAGTGCAGTGGGAGGCCGACTTTGAGCCGTATGTGATGGTGAGGAGGGACAGTCCAGAATATGACCGCAGATTTGTGGGATTTGGTTGGAACAAAGTGGCTCACATCATGGAGTTGGATGCACAGGTAAAGCTACAAACATGAACTAAAATAAATAGGGTCAAGGATCTCAGAATCCTTATAGACAGCTTGATTTAGGTTCTGACTGGTTCTGTGGGCAGATCCATCATTGCTCCTGACAAAAAAAACTCCAACTAGCCAAAACTTTGTCTAATAAATAAATAAACCATTCTAAGAAAATTATTGTAAATATTCATGTTATGTCCATCTTGATTGGGGAGATACTAGAGGAAGGCGGCTACTAATTTCTAATGAATGACATTAGGGCATTATCAAATTGCATTTTCACATTTCTCCATCCTGGCATTTTTAACAGTACTATTTTAGAGCAGAGACAGCAGTGTAATGTGTTTAATGAGAGTCTAGAGGGCTTTCTGTGGCATTAAAAAATAATTCTTGCTCCTAAAAACTCATATTGTGTGTTTATTATTCTGCATCAATTATTGTAATGTTAAAATGAACAAAAGTTCATTGTAGTGTAATTAAATATATTATTTTCAGTTAGATCTTTTTATTATTTCTACTCTAACATTGAGATTCATTCACAATACACCGTTTCATTTTAAAATGTCAAAATATAAATGTGCTTTCGGCACAAACTTTTTATTAAATGATGTTAAATCCATAGTTTATAACATTGGAGATTCTGAACTTTCGGAACAGACAAATTATGTATTGGTCTTTTTCACTGTAATCACGTTTGGATGACTGGTGTGACATTTACATTTAGAGCGTTTAGCAGGTGCCCTTATCCAGAGCGACTTATGGAAGTACTTTATCTCCGTCATTGACATTCTTGGCTAATGCATCTGCACTTCTGTCCCCTCATTATTGAATTAACACATAATGGAAAAACAAATAAGCCCCAGAGCCTCAGTTATAAACATCCAGCTGATTTAAATAGTCAGATAGTAGAGACTAAAATATTTCTGATTTGAGTATTTTATCGTTCTTCCCAACAGGAATACGAGTTTGTGGTTCTACCCAATGCCTATATGATCCACATGCCTCATGCGCCGAGCTTCGACATCACCAAGTTCCGCTCCAATAAACAATACCGTGCTTGCCTCAAGACTCTCAAAGAAGAGTTTCAGCAGAACATGTCACGCCGCTACGGATTTGCTGCCCTCAAATACATGACTGCAGACAACAACAGCTAGCAAAGTCGCCTTTATATTTTTCTTTTTCAGGTGATACCATTAGATATCACATAGGAAAGCAGAGCAGTGGGTCTGTAATGGACCCAACAGTATAAGTCAGAGGAGCGTGTTCTTCCATCGTGTCATTCAGGAAGCTGCCATGATGACCATTTTGTTCCTGCTTTAGGAACAGCGATAGTGCAGTGTGTCATCTGTTGGATGTCATGGCATTGTTCTGGACGACATTAATCCACCCAGCTTCCCGGATTGACCTGCTCCATGAATAGGAATTGAGACGTTATGGACCATTGGGCAAGCAGAAAACTAATATGGGCTGAATTGTGTTCCGGTAAGCTGAAAATGACTGGATGTGAGCAGAGACAAAGCTGTGGTTTGTCGGGCTACATCTACTGATGCTTAGAAGCCGAATTTAGCATGTTTGTGTGTGCTTTTGATCATAGAGTGAAGTTTAGCAGGACTGGATCTCAGACTAATGATGCATTAGCTGTCAGACTAACGAACACAGAGACAGAAAGCGATCTCCAGTCAGGTTTGTCAGGAAAGTGATCAGAGTAGAGATAAGGTTGGTCAAGAATTAATAAAATGATGTTTACATCTTTTGCAAAATATAGCATAGTGTTATAAAAACAAAACAAAAACAGCTTAGATTTTGTAGCCCATTTGTGGACTCATGTTTCCTATTAGAGCTCAGTGAAAACCCAGGAGGGCTAAAGATTGCACCCAACGCATTGTAACTGTTGTGTTTATGGACAACGTCAGGCTATCAGCATTGACAATCCAGACACAGAAGAAAGCCCCCAATCATTTATATGTCAATTTTACTGTATGTTTTCATATTTCTGTGCTCACTGTGATGTCAAAGCATGGGTGTCATTGTTGTATGTAAGAATTATAGTTACATTTCTTGCAGCTGACAAATGCACTAACTCCAAGGTTAAAAGACAAAGACTTGGAAAACCACGGAGGGGGCAACAGGAGTGGTAAAAATGTGTGGTACACACAGTGTTGTACTCGGTGTCATTTAGGACGCAAGGCAACTGCCAGTACAGGATGCACAAATAATTGTGCACCATTTCCCAGGGTTAGTTTGCACTTTTTTCCCCTCTATAATTAAGGTGTCTCATAATGTGATGTGGAAATTCCATCATTTATGTTGCATTTGAATGAAAGAAAACATAACTGATGCGACCGCAAAGCTGAAAAATCAAGAATAATGACTAGATTGAATATGAAAATGGACATCTGAATTTAGTGACGAATCCTAGTCCCATGTACATGGGCATCGAATTTTGTCCGCAGCTGCTGAGTACTCTTATTGGTTTACAGGTCAGTTGTATGTGAGTACCTTGGTGAAATGGTTCCATGCCAGAGCTTTTCACTGTTGATGTGCTGCTCAAATTTTTTGAAGTTTTGAAAGCAACTGTGCTACCTGGTGCAGGAGAAGAAAACAAAAAAGCAAACAAACTGTGTTTTAAATTCCTTATAAATTATCATTAACGTTATTTGTACAGTGTTAGATTTGATACTTCATTGTAGGCCAGTGTAATCTCTTTTGTTTTAGGTCAACATTTTCAGCCTTTTTTTGTCTTTTGGTGAAAGCGAATGCTTTTTCGACCATTTTCAGCCATGGATTTGGTGCATCACTAATAAATATAGTTAACTGAAGTTAACTATATACTTCTTTAGTGTTTGCCAAGTCAAACTGCACTTTGTATAACTTGATGGAACACAAGGGTACCATGTCAATCGAATTGAGACGAGAGCAGCGCCCAAATCATCTGCCTTTTTTATTTGCGGGGGAGATGACTTCTCTTTGGCATATTTTTGGGTGCTAAGTAGTACTAGATTACTCTGATGTTAAAAGGCGGCGCTCACACGCAAAATGTGTGAAAGTTGGTCTTGAGTTATTAGCATGACTGCTGAAACGTTGTTTACTTTAGTTTTCAATGCAGACAGGGTTGTGTGTGCGTGTGTGTGTGTGAATGAGTGAGTGTGGCTAAACTGATGTGTCCAAGACTGACAGATTTACTGCTACCTGAATAAAAAATTGTGAAAAAAGAAACAACCCTTTTTCTTTTGCTCTGTGTGTTGCAGTGTCCGCCTTCCTTTCTTCTGTTATTTTGGACTACCTTAAAAGCACAGCACAAGATACTCTGGCAAAAGGAAAAATATAAAATTGGATAATCACAATGTAGCACAAGAAAATTGATTTGTCATTTAAAGACAACAGCTACACCCAGCAAACGCATCACCTTCTGTGTGGTATTTATTCACAGACAAGTGTATTAATAACAGGCGAGGTTGCAGTCATAGGCAGACTGCCAATATCTACTCGAGCAGCCATGCTGGATTTACCGTTTACATTCACAGCAGTGCAGAAGCTGACTAATGAGGGTCCATGCAGAGATTTCTAAGTACAGGTGACTACTAGCACTGCGAAGACAATTTGTAACTGCTCATCTTGCCTTGATATTATTTATTTAAAACATATGAATAATAAGAGAACACTGAAACTCTCAGCTGAAAGAAATGTCTGCATTATATATAAATATATATATGATAAGCCAAGATTGATTTTTTTCTAAACCAAATTTCATATGAACTTACTAACGATGCAGCACTTCAAACCGTAACAGAACCCACTTTTGAGTAAAATGGAAAGCAGCCGCCCTGAAGGCAGGAAGCTAGAAATCTTCATCGAAGCTTTCTGAACACCTCAGGAGATGCTCTTCATACTCAGCTGCTTGAGACAGATCCTGAAACATGGTGAGTGAAGGATAAAGTTGCAAACTAAAGAAAAAATTTTCCATTGTTAAGAAATATAATATGATGGGGCATACTGTTATAAGAAAATAATCAGCAGTGGGGTTGTGTGATATGACACTGTTTGCCCTTAACACACCAAAGCTTTCTTAGAGGTCAATTTAATAATGAATCACATCATGGTATTTTTTTTTTTAGATTTAATATTGTGGAAAGTCCAAAAAACTAGTTAGTTCCTGTTATTACTTATTTATAGAAGCTATAAACATTCTTTTGGTCAAAGTTAAGACAAGAAAAAACTCAGCTTGTAGCTAGTGAGAAAACGGGGGGACACCTAACCATGATGGGAAACTCATTGACTGTTTCAATGTGCTTATAGGAATCCTTGTTATGTTAAAGGTCCACTATGTAGGATTTAGAGGGGATCTGTTTGTAGAAATGGATTATAATATTCATGAGTATGTTTTCACTCACTCGTCTTCACGCTTAATCCTGTTCAGAGTCACGGGGGAAGCTGGAGCCAATCCCAGCCAACTTCGGGTGAGAGGCAGGGTACACCCTGGGCAGGTCACCCATCTATCGCAGGGCGACACACAGAAACAGACAACCATTCACACCTACGGGCAATTTAGAGTAGCTAATTAGCCTAATCCCCTCTGTGCATGTCTTTGGACTGGGGGCTGCCCTGCTTGAGGCGGGCGGTAGCTGTCCAGTGAGGCACGATGACCTCTCCCACCGTCAGAAGTGACCCCTGGCACTTGTTTCCTTCGCCAATCGGATGAGCTCATCACCGGTAACTGCCACTTCCCATGTTGTGCCGACGCCTTGCGGCAGCACTGGAGTAACTCCTCTAGTGGAGCTACAAGCATGGGCAAGTATTTATAGGGGATCAACTGTTGCCCAGGCAGCAGGCCCCCTTCACTCCACGCAGCTGACAGATCCAAGGGAACGGTGACAACCGATTCAACTTGGCATCAGTAGCGTCGCAGGAGTTGCATTAAATGACAAAAATGGTGTCAACCCGCCTTCGGGACTCCCGGATTTTCTGTCGGGGTTTGCTCCCTTAGATGGGATTTTAACCCATAGCTGGGCCAAGAACGCTGAAGTGCCAGGACGTAGTCCACACGTCGGTGGGCCTGCGCACAGCAGCTTTAGGGGTCTTGGTCCTCCGAGATCTACTTCAGTTTGCAGGTACTCCATTTCCATGGTGCGCCACAAGGAGGCACTGAAGCAGTCCTGCTACTAGCGGAAGCTAAGTGCCAGTTGCCTGACATGGTCCAGTAGGAGGGTCTTATGCCAGAAGCTGCGCCTCTTTTCGCCCGCCCCCCTTAATACACTTTAAAAAAAAAAAACATGTTCTGAGGGCTGAAACAAATTAATTGTATTTACATTCATTTCAATTGGAAAAATTGATTCGGGTCGCGAACAGAGTCTCGGAAAGGATCAAGCTCGTGACCAGAGGTTCCACTGTACTTGGAATGAAATATAATGAAAAGGGCGGGGTAAGGGAGGGGCATACAGTTGGTTGCAATCAACTAAATCCTACATAGTGGACCTTAGCAGACCTGGCAAATGAACAATTATACATTTTTTGTTACAAAGCAGTTCGTTAACCTTATGTAGCATGTCTCTTTACTAGTCCTTGTGAATGAGCTGTTAATGTAGAAACAGTAACTTATTAGAACGAAGTGCATTAAAATAAGCAATTTCCTCTGGGATCATTAAGGTTTTTCTGATTCTGATAAACTGTGGCTTTCCTTGCAGCTGAACTGTGCTGTTACAGAAACTTGACTGACACTTCCTGAACAATCAGATTTGAGAATTCAACAGCACTGTGGTATAATGAGTACACAGTAAACTGTATACACTATAGTAAATTGACTTGCGAGCACAAATCCCAGCACTGTCGAGCTGCCGCTGTTTCGCCCTTAACCCTCCCAGCTCCAGGGGCTCGAAGTCATGACTTTCTAACAAGCTGTGATATACAAAGAAAACTCTGTACTTGAATACATTACCATAATGGCTGTTTTTGTAAACTGGGTAAAAATTCCATACATTCAGTGCTACGCTGTATAAGTTTCTCAGCTCATCATAATGATTTACAGTGCTTACATTTTAATTTGTGTGTCAGTACACTGAGGAAAGCATATGTATTTCTCCTTGCTGAACATGCCATGAGCAAATATTTTTATGCTTACTGATGCTCCTTTGCATCAATAGCACCCGGTTATATTAATAATACTAATACCAGCCTCCCCAAGACTGTTTTTCATGTTTAATATGACGAGCTCTAATGAAACATTACAGAGGCTGTGCTGAGAATCCTGTAATAACCGCTACACATCATAATCCTAAATAAATCAGTAGTTTACTCAAAAAGATATTGATCAGCTAAAGCATTCATTGTTTTCTAAGTTGCCTTCTCATGCATGGGCGTATGTATCTGAGGGGTAAAGTATATACAGGTAGTCCTCAAGTTACGATGGAGATGCGTTCGGCTACACCCGCTGCAAGTCGAAAATATCGTAAGTCGAACAACTGCGTTGAACCACTTAACCTACCTTAGGTATCTCAGCCTAGCTTAGCCCAGGTTATGTAACCAGGTTGAAATTATGTGTTTATAATTTGTTTTTCCTGTTTGTTTGAAACTTCAACATCTCAAATGTTCTTTTATTTGATTAGTTAAAATATTTGTATTCAGACCACAGTCCCATTTAAGAAAAATGTACAATTTGGAAGTGTGTGTATTCTGGGTACTGTCACTTTAAGACTGCCGTGTTGTAGGCAGAATCCCCTTGTTTACTTCCTGATTGAGGCAGAAGGGTATGTTTAATGCTGCTTGTAATGAAAATGAATTGTGAAGTTTTACTATGGTAAAATGAGTGATTGTGTAGTCCTGTTGCATTGTTTTAGCTTTACAGAATATGTAGTTATGTCATCAGTTGAAGTTCAGTTGTTTTAATATTTATTTTGTAGAGTTTTGTATCTTGCTCCACTGCGCTACGAGCTCTTTATGTGCTCTGTTTTGCTAACAGTCTGATATTTAATGCTGTGGAGCAAGTTAACATTTAAGTGAGATTTCATTTAAATCACATTTCTGTCAAAAGAGAGAGTTTGCCAGAGAGATCCACACACCTGTATGACGTGGGCCGCAGCACTTTGTCTCTGAGCTCTGTCCAGCCGTGACACCCCGCTACACAAATACTGAGCTCCGTCTACAGACAGCCGCCGCTGAAGCTGTTCCGTTAATAATCACAAAAAACCCAAGGTAATGCACTGTACAGTACACCGATACACAAGGTAACAGTTATGGGAGAGAGTGCGGCGTTTCCAGGTGTCGTCTGAACGTCCGTGTACATCATACGCTTTTATGCTGGCCTACCAGCGATGCCTGCCGGCGAATTTTAAATATTTTCTAAATATTTTACAATTTTTAGTGGATCGCAATATTCATCGTAACCTCGAAAAATCGTAAGTCGGGTTATCGTAATTCGGTGCGCACCTGTATGAGGATTATAGCTGAAGTTTGTGAATTCCCAATTGACTGTTTGAAAAAAAATCTTTAAAAACAGACCTTAGATCAGCATCTTTTGTATGAACTGATGAATGTATGACACCTCTAAGCTACCAGACAGCGGACCATTGATCAGAAGGTCGCGAGTTCAAATCCTAACCCCAAGCTGCTACTGCTGGGCCCTGGAGCAATGTCCTTAAGCCTCAACTGCTCAGTTGTATAAAATGACAAATGTAAGTTGCTCTTGATAAGGGCGTCTGCCAAATGATGGAAATGTAACGTAATGTAATAATGTGAACCCCTGTAAAATGTAAATGAGTCAGGGATTTGTGATGGATGAGTAACTTTTGGTCCTCTATTTACTCATGAATTTAGTCAGTTCTACACTGTTTCTTTTTATTAGGTAGTTTAAGTATTTTAAGCTTCACTTGCTCCAGTCAACAATTCAGAATGTAGAAACACTCTTCTCTGTTTGGATGATGATGTGACAGCAAAAGGGCATCACTGACATTAAGAGCTTCACTATGGCATGTAACTATCCAAAACCTTGACCAAATTGTGAGAAAAGTGCACTTAGTTAACAAGGAAATGTCTTCAGGAGGACTGATTACATTTTCGACCAAGTTTAACAGTCAAGATTTGAATCTCTTTGAAGCTTGATTTGAAGCTCTGTAAAAAATCATTTGAATTGAGTATGCTCACCTCATCCCTTCCTACCTGTGGAATTTCCTGATCCTCAGCCATGTGGTTCTTGAAGATGCCTGAGATGTCCTTGTAGATGTGTCTCAACTTCTTGTAGTCACAGCTGTGCAGTACTGCAGGCCTGTGGGGTTGAAAGCAGCAGAAGGAGATGTTATGCTTATTAATGTTAGCAATGACAGTTGCACCACAGAAGAAATTACACATCACAGACAGAACTTTGAATGATTGCTACAACGAGAAAGGAGAAAACAAAGCAATACGCTCAAAAAAGTAAAAGCATGGTACAGTGCAACACACGCAAATACTGCAAACATGGATACTGTTAACGTTATAGCAACATTACATTTCATGGTGGGGCTTGATACTTTTATTTAAATGTAGTAATAAAATATGTGTGGCAATTTCATAAGATTTAATCTTTGCATGTAAATATTATCCCTTTATCGGGCAAAGAACAATACTTAACTTCGACATCAAAATGACCCCCCCCCATGAGGTCCTACAACCATGTGGATTTCTTCTATCGTAAATAAATGTTCTTTTCAGTTTATATACAGTACAGGCCAGAAGTTTGGACACACTCTCATTCAATGTGTTTTCTTTATTTTCATGACCATTCATTTCCTAAAGTACTGATGGCCACTCTTTTT
>JAQMCW010000004.1:10034811-10045568 GCA_030068335.1 Chrysichthys cranchii
AAGATTTCATTCTGAACACAATTACAAATGTACACTGAATTCCCTAAAACCCTTTACAGCATTGGGGGTTGAATAATATTGAACACAACTGTACAAGCCAAGTGAAGCCACTGATACGTTGTTCAAGCTTATTTTTATGAAGCAAATATCTTTATTTTAGACTGTCACTTGTTTTGCACAACATTAATATGCAGAAAAGGTAACCAACTCTTTTGCTATAATAACACACAGTAAGTAACTTCATATTATTTCTCTAGGCCAGGGGTTCTTAAAGTATGAGTCGCGACCCAAAAATGGCGACATACCCACCGGACCTGAATTTGGGTCGCGCCCAAAAAAGTTTAAGAACCACTGCTCTAGGCGAACTAGCATGGGTTTGAAATCAGGACCTACAGTTTCCATTTTGAATTAAAGATGAGTTAATATTTCTGACTTGCTAATTGGGTTTTTGGTTATATACTATTGTGCAGACCTCCATCTGTTTTTTGTTTTGTTTTGTTTTGTTTTTACTTTCTTCATCTTTTCAAAGCAAGTTCACTATTTGATCAAAAGATTTGCAATCTCATCAAAATTCAGACTAGGCAACTCAGAAGAATGAGGGGGACTGAATGCAGAAACGCAGTGGTTTTACTTAAGTGGCCAATTAAGTGGAGTGCAACTTAAGTTATACACCCAGTCGGTGCGGCATTTCCTGTTTTGTTTTTGCGACAGTGACCCAAGCTGTGGATTGGGAGAGGCTTTGAGCCTGGGCTCCTCTGAAATGCCAGCTTCGCAGCATGGCCTGCTACTTTATTGCCCCCTATTTAAGGGCATGGCAATCATCACAGTGTGGGATTGGTACTCGGAAACTTTCCCAGCATGTGTTGGGCTTGGGGACTCTCAGACTGAGAAATCCATCTGAAACATATGGTGTTGGAATGTGAACTGTTGTAGTTCATTCTCAGCAGTAATAACTGTAGGCTAATTTATTGTCTTATTGCTTTTTTTTTTTCTTATTTATCCATTCATTTCCATCTACCTGGGTTGGGTTCATGTGCCGTACAGCCTGGCTAGAAGCTGTGAAGGTCAGCAGCAGTGTCCAGTGCTGTCACTAGATTGACACAGTACACCAGTCAGAGGACCAATATGTAATTTAATTTACTGTACTAAATCAGAAAACGACCATGATATGTCATGGAAAATGAAGGAAACATGCTAAATCGAAGTATTGGCTCATCTGACAGCAATGCTAAAGCCAGGATGATGTTCTGTGATGGAACTTCTGTTTGTCTTTTGGCTTGTGTGATCCTGTTCCACTGTACATTTACTCAGACCATTTTGACACTATGGGTTGTCAGATATGAAATAAATCACCTGGAAATTACAGCAATACAGCATAGCTATGGCTGCAGGCAAACAAAGTAGAACAGATATGAGTCTAGCCAACATAAAAAGCTTTGGCATCCTTCTAAAGAGACAGACGCAATTAAGAGGTTTTTTTTTTTTTTTAAATAATAATAATAATAATAATCCTAACAGAAGCCAGAGGGTCCTCCAAACCTAAAAACCTGTGATTTGAGTTACACCTCGCTCTACTGTCAATGCTGCTGCTATAGAATATTTATCAGGACTTTCTGCCCAATCAGATCTGAGAATTCAACTACTCAGTAAGAAAATATTAATGTGATGGTATGATAATAGTATAATAATATAGTATTATATATAATTATATACAGGGGCTCCCTGAGTTTCGATGGCCCGAAAGTGCACAGACGGCACCCAGGAGTATGTGGACGAAGCTCGGATCACTCGCCTTGTGTGATTCCTCACTCTCTCTCGCCACACACGGAGTTACCTTGTGCATCGGTGTACTATTACAGTGCATTACCACAGGTTTTTTGTGTGCTTCAAGAGTTAATTTTAATTCAAAAAGCATGTCTTCTACAGGAAAAGAGTCCTGGGTAGGCTAGGCTAAGCTGGGCTATGCTAGGCTAAGGTGGGCTAATCTAGGCTAAGCTAGGCTGATACACCTAAGCTAGGCTAAGTGGTTCAACACACTGGTTCGACATACGATATTTTCAACTTATGATGGGTGTGGCGGAACGCATCCCCATCGTAACTTGAAGACTACCTGTATTATGTTATATCCTTTTCTTATAGTCCAAGGCCAAACCCTCAAATGAAAGCAAAATGTGTGAATATGCTGTTTTTTATGATCTTGCTTATTTATCTGATAAAGTCGTACAGGGGCAATTTCTGTTTTTTTGTTTGCTGGTGGAAAACACTGTCATGTTCTCCTCCCCTCAGCAGTGAACCAGTCTGCTGAAATTTCATATGAAAATGACCAAATTCACACCTCACAGGTTGCTTTTCAAGGTCAAAGAGCAGAGATGAGATGGTCCTATTGTGCGTCTATATGCACACACAGACAGATAGATAATATATTTAGGCATGTGCCTAAAAGTACACTGTACTGTAGATTGAGGAAGATATTTTTTTTGGACCCGCGCATACAGTCTGTACACCTACTCCTCTAATCTGCCCCTGTCTTCACAAACCAGCTGTAAAGGTTAAAGTTGCCCCAGGTTGCCCCTCTGCTCCACATCATACGTCCCAGTTCACCTCTCTTTTATCACCATAACAACCATCAAGAGCCAAGCGGGTGTCCTGCCCTTCACTTGCATGCCTCCTGCGTTTTGTGAAACAGCACATCTGAGGGTCCAGAAACACAGAAGAGCCCAAATATATGCTCAGGATCAGAGTGAGAGCAAACACAGCCTCTGTTCCTGACAGGATAGACTACAATAAAGCTCCAGAGGACGGTCCGTCCTGTGAGTGCTGGGGCAGATGGCTCAGACCCAGTCAGCAGAGCTGTGTGTGCAGTGCCAGGTAAATTAGATGACGGCATCTGCAGGTCATAAATAACACTTTGTTTTGCTTTCAGCATCGGTCTGTCCGTGTTGCATTAAGGCCCACATGCCCAAATGAATCGACGTCACCCTCTCAGTCGAGGGGAACAAAGGCCTGAGTTGAATACGGAGTATCACAGATGTATAGGACATATTTGCTGCATTGATTTCTTTATTTTTCAAAATATATATATATATTTTTAATAACCATCATCTGCAACTTCAATCATCCAGCCTGTGTTTGAGGCGTTAAAGTCACTAAAGTGGTTTGAATCATTAAAGTCTTAATGTGAGTGCACGTAGATGCTACAGTGTGTGAATCTAAATGAATAGAATTCTTATTCTGGGTCTCAGGTGGAGGTTGAGGTGTACAGAAGGGACTCAAAAAAGCTACCTGGACTCGGCGACCCTGACATAGACTGGGAGGAGAGCGTGTACCTGAACCTCATCTTACAAAAGGTAAGTTAGCAATTCCGTGCTCTGTGCAGAAGCAAATGTTATCCAAGAACCTGCTGCATGAGTTTAACCAGTTATTTTATAGTGTAGGATACGGTTGAGTGACGTGATGATATGGGGCGGGGCACCGTAAGATGAGTCCTGTTTCCCAAAAGTTCATTCCGAGATCTACAGAATTAAAATGAGAGTGCGTCAAAAAATGACCCACGTGACGTTTTGCTCATTTTTCTGTAAATAAATGTCTTAATCTATAATGTATCCATCACCAAAATGTTATACTGTAAAACCACCTATAAATATGATTAAATATGACAACTTTCTGGTTGCTATGCATCAATTTCAATATACATGTCGAGGTTTACAGCCGGTTTTTTTTTTTTTTTCCTCCAAACGTGATTTTTCTCTTAAGATGATGATAGCTTAAATATTTAGGCTAATTTCCCTGGACTGGCTGCAGCAAATATCCAATAAAATGACTTTTGTGGATTAATTTTGTGGTGACACACACCATATAGTATTGATTTTTGTGATTGTCAAAATATGTTGTTGTTTTTTAGATGTTGTGGGTATTGTAATACCTCTAAATAATAATATTTAATAATGATGATGATGATGAAACTAAATTCTTAATAAACTGAAGTGGCTAATTTGGTGTTAAATTTTTTTTATGTTATATTCAACATTGTAATCGATACAAAACTAATAAATATATATTTTTTATATAAAAAAAACATTGATTTTTTTTTTTTAGACAGATGTAGTTTATCACAGTTCTTTTTTTTAAAAAAAAAAACTAGGAAACCTAGGTGTCACCTTACATATAGTGCAGGAATGCCTTTGAGAATTGTGATATGATATTTTTGGCTTATTGCCTCTAGACAAGCATAATATTATAGATGAATTCAGTTTGATTTTGTCGTGGCAGAAACTTTCCAGCGTCGGGCCCAAATATAAACATCAGGAATGATGAACAGCGCTTGTAGTGCGGCATAATCAAAAGTCAGCGATGTGGCATCTTGGACGCCCCACAACTCCCTGCCGAACTTTTTTTTTTTTAGTTTTCCCCTACCACGTTCCTCCTATAGCCGTGATTGACAGTTTCCTGACCTCCTCCCTGATGACATGCAAGAACGTAACCTTTGATCAAGCTTGTAGTGTTGCCAGTCTCCCAAACAAGACACGGCAAAAACGTAGACCCTGTGATTATGACTAAAATGACAAGGCAACCATGATGGATAAAAATATTATGTAGTCTGATCCCTGCATTGTTCCTATCCTTTAGATGCTGCATTTGCTATATAAGCGTCCATAACTTTAACATGAGTGACAGGAACACTCAATACTAATAGTGTAATACTATAAAATATGCAACTGATAAAAATGTATTTTTATATCTATTGTTAAAAAAAAAAAACCCTGTTCAGCTATAGTTTCTGGTCTTACACACAAGACCTTGTGTAACACACAGTATCTTTATCGTGGTGTCAGTACACACACCCTGTGTGAAGACTGCAGGAGTATAACGGGTCAAATGTGTGTCATTTTTGTACCTACAGCCACAGGCGGTGGTAGCGTTACGCTGTAGTGGCTGGCGCTTTTTGTTTTTTAGGAAACATGCCAGAAGTCTGTGAGGTTTATTTCCTTTGCTTTAGGGAAGAGTAGGGAATAATGCAGGTTGCTGGGGTTTATTTCTGAATTCTTGACCATTTTTCCATTCTTGTCAAGCAACCTCATTCGGTCATTCGGTGCGCGTCGTTATGGATCGGCGCTATTAATGTTGTACAATGTTTTTTCTACCAGCTGGACTACGTGGTCACGTGTGCTGTGTGTACACGCACAGATGCAGGAGACATCCACATCCACAAAAAGAAGTCGCAGGTAATGCAAACAGATGTGCTACTACTCTCTACTCTATTACTTTTAGATCTCTGCAGCACTCTAAGGCTTTACATACTGTATGTATTTCTGCATTTCCTTATCTGCAACGTTTGGGATGCATGAATGAATGCAGTTGGGTTAAGTGAATTGGTGGATTAATTATTGAACAGTAGCGTCAGACACCTCAGACCACAACCGCTCTACACTTAGGATCTCCGAATCAATCCGCTGCCTGAGTGAGCAGCCGAGACCTTTTAGTAATTTGTTTTCAGATAATTACCACACTGGCCTGCTCAGTGGCCACGCGCTGTGGTAACAATTTAACCAGCGTTAAGTTCAGCCGGCATCGCCAGCAGCAGTGGGGCTGTACCTCTCGGAACGGCAGACAAATCGATAGTAATTAAAGGATTTAACAGGAAAAAAAAACCAAATAAACAAATCAGAAAGTAGGATCAAGCGGTTATCCAATCCATAATTTAAAAAAACGAGCTACGGAAAACTACTAGATAATTTTTTTTTTTTTTTTTTTAACTGCCCTTACAGGTATGTGGTTGTGAAATCAAATCAGTTATGTGGTTATGAAACAGTCAACAGAATAATTTAATCAGTTACTTGTTTATGGCATCATAAAATAAGCTCATTCTCAGTTTATTTAAAAAAAAAAACAATCAACAAATCAAAAAATAGGATCAAGTGGTTATCCAATCCATTTAAAAAAAAAAAAAAAAAAAAAAAAAAAAAGTTACGAGTTACGGAAAACTACTAGCTAATTTTTTTTTTTTTTCCCTCAAAAAACTGCCCTTGTCAGTTATGTGGTTATGAAACAGTCAGCAGATTAATTTAATCAGTTACTTGTTTATCGCATCATAAAATAAGCTCATTCTCAGTTTATTAAATATTTCCCCATTATTTATTCCCTGTTGCTCGAATTCCATTTACATTACAGACTTCTCCAATCTGATTAGTCCAAAGGTGTTGATTAATCTCCTCTAACGTCAGTCCTGACAGTAGTTCTGTCTGTAATTCCCATAATGCACTCATTGTAATCTTATCATTTCTCCTGTAATAATAAATCCATAGGGACATGTAGAACCTGTGCAGTCTCGTGACTTTGCATTGTTTACGCCGTCATATTGCATGGCATAACGGTACACTGGAACTAATTGTGGTGTTTACATTCACGTGACGTAATCAGCGAAAAACCCCAAAATGAACAGTTGATGCACTAATGTGTGCGTGACCAAAAATATGGAACACTTGAATGATGCTTTGTGGACTGATGTGTTGCGGGATCCGTACAATTTGCCAGGAAATTTGTTTACTCCAATTCGATACTGTCAGCTTGCCAGACCTCCACTACCGCAACCGATATGATTTCAGTCAGCAACGAGCCATCCTCCTGTACGGAAAAATCATTGAATGCTTATAAAATTTGCAAGCCTAAAATGATTTGATGTCAGGATGGATAACAGAAATTCAAATTTGGAAAGTACCCAACAAGATGTACTTTTTGGTGACCTTGAAGATGAGTAGGCCCTGTAAATGTCTGTGTGCTATTATGGTTGTTTGAAACAATAATTGATTTTTTGTGAATCCATCCCCAGCCAGAAGTAGCCTCAGTATTTAGGTTACATTAGCAGTAGCCTGGTGCAGTGTACAGTAAAGCCTAATCAAGAGAGCGAGCTTGTCATGGCCAAACGTGTTGAAACATTACTGAAACCTTCTGTCTGGTGTGAAAAATGCTGATGAAAAGCTTGTGAAGAAACGAGACAAAGCAAAAATACTTAAAAGAAGCAAAATGTTCCCTACATATCCTGCAGTTTTCCATGGCTTCCCAGGTCTCTCGGCTCAAACCGAAAACCATTGTACTCATCTTTTTGGCGCTACAGAAAACCTGTAAAATACCCTTTTTCTAGCTTTACGGATTCATGCAGCTGAAGGTCAAAAACATAAAATCACTGTTGTTACACCAGTACACCATCGGTGCTTTACCGATGATAACCTCATCCGTGAACCTGTATTCAACCCTGACCGATCTGCCATATTTTTCCATCCAACATGGCAGATAAACAGTTGTCACGTGGTCTGAAGATGTCATCTGCACGGGCGCTAAAGCACGCACTGCATATAATCTAAGAATCATAAACAGAATTTTAAAAAGCATGTTGTTTAACAAAGAAAAAATGTGTGACCGTTCAGATGGTGCAATTATCCGTTAGGAGATTTCAGTTTATTTAACTTTTAAAAAGAAGCCTCCTGTGTTGCTGCTTTTCCACCATGGAAGATTCTTCATGAAGACGACTTTGTGCTTTTGTGGATTTCTTAATAACATGACAAGCTGCATTTTCTTTTTGTATTAACTCAAAGAGAAAGTAAAAAGTGATGCTGGTGAGGGAAGGGCTGTTGTGGCTGTAGCGTAGGTGATAACGTAGGAACACAACTTGTTTCATGGATACATACAATGTGAAATGTAGGAATAAATGCTTAAAAGTTGTGTATTAATAAATGAAAACGTTATCAGTGGCAAACTGCTGTGATATAAGAACAGCAAAATGTTTCGGGAGATGATGTCATTGGAAAGTGATCAACTTCGGGGTGGTAACAGTAATTCCACATCATGTTAAATGCTTATTTCATCACTCCCTGTTGTGTTTCATTCCTTATTTATTAATTGCTCCATATACGCATCCATATATTTGCATATATAATTAATTGCTTTAAGTTTTGAATTTGCCACTTGTGTAGTTTCTCAAAGAATTTATCAAGAAACATTAATTAAGGAGTGATGGAAATGGGACGGGTGCCAAACCCAAACTCATTACAAATGAGACGTGGGACTGACGTCTTTGTCTCCACGCTTGTCTGCTGTGATGCCGAGCCTGTGCTGTGCTGTTCACCACATCAGTGTCTGCTGTTCACCCGAACTCTCGATCACATTTTACTACACAGCAAGTGTTCGCTTCTCCCAGCAAGCACCCGATGGACAGCAAGGGTGAGGAGTCCAAGATGAGCTACCCGAACATCTTCTTCATGATCGACAACTTTGAGGAGGTAACCAGCACGTCTATAAGGGCTGTAGCTGCTGTGCTGTAGTTACTTTAATCCACTTTAATCATCTCTGACATGAATTTATAATTACTGATGTCTTCCTGCTACAGGAAAAAAAAAAAACTCAATTATGCAGTGCAAAAGATTGAGAAGCTGGTTGATTCATGTTCTTATAAAATAGGACGTTAGTGAGTCAAGGTGCTGTATTTGAAGCTTTATTGCGTTTATGAGCAGGCAAGAGAGCATCAGTCAAACTTTAAAAAGATAACCTCTTAAACCATTTATCACATATATAGGTGTATAGATATACATATGTGTACACATAAATTGAAATTGACCATGATCTGTGAATCCAGGGTAGTGCAGAAAGGACAGGCAATTAGTGGCAACACGTTGCAGCCCCTATTCCGGGAGTATCAGCTGCTGCTATCAGGCAGAAGGTAAAGGGTGTCATGCTTCCAAACCAACCGGGCTCGCAGATCATTCATCTGCAGAAAGTTTCATGAGGGATATATGAGGAAACATAACATAACATAACATACCACGAAAGGTTGGGACATTCTTTAAATTTGAATAAAATGATAACTAAAAGACTTTCAAATCACATGAGGCAATATTTTATTCACAACAGAACATGGATAACAAATGTTTAAACTGAGAAATTTTACAATTTTATGCACAAAATGAGTGCGGCACGGTGGCTAAGTGGTAAGGGTTTAAGCCCTGGGTTCAGCACGGACGAGTGCCTTTCTGTGTGGAGTTTGCATGTTCTCTCCATGTCCGTGTTGGCTTCCTGCAGGTGCTCCGGTTTCCCCCACAGTCCAAAGACCTTCACGTTAGGCGAATTGGCTACCTTAAATTGCCCGTAGTTATGAGTGTGCGGCCAGGAGAGGATTGGTCACCATCATTGGCGAGAGCTGATGGAAAGGGGGGGAAAAATGCACCAAATGAGCTCATTTCGTAGCTTGCTACAGGTCTCAAAATAGTTGGGATGGGGGCAACAAATGGCTGAAAAAGCAAGAAAGATTCAGCTGGGAGAACATCTAGTGATTAGCTATAAAAGGGATGTCTTAGTGAGGCAGAGTCTCTCAGAAGTAAAGATGGGCAGAGGCTCTCCAATCTGTGAAAGAGTGCGTAAAGTGTTTGCTGTTACAGCGGTGAAGGATGGGGTGGATGGAGGCTCCACCTCAAGCAAAGAAGCTGTTCCTCATCCAGTTGGTCTGAGTTTTCAAGGCACAGTATCTTTTCCCCGATGGAAGGGGGACAAACAGTGAGTGTCCCGAGTGAGGTTTATCCACACTGATAGACCTTGCCTTCCTCTGCAGGCGGTTGGCATATACACAGTCTAGGGTCGGGAGTGGAGCGCCCACAATCCTCTGGGCAGTTTTAACCACCCGGGAGAGATGTGTCCTGTTTTCTGCAGTGCAGTCTGCGTACCCCACTGTCCAGCCCTGGCAGAGGATGCACTCTGTTGTGCTCCTGTAGAGGTTTATGAGCAGGTCTAAGGGTCGGCCAGCCTTTTTTAACTTCTTTAAGAAGAAGACTCTCTGCTGGGCTCTCCTCACCAGGCTGGAGATGTTCAGTGACCACATGAGGTCCTCAGATATGTAGGAATCACATTTTTGACACTTCTGTACATGTGCAGTTGCCATTTTATTATCTACAGCTGCATTCTCTATACTCTGTGGACATTTTATAAGATGAAGCTACTGTATAGGTGCACTAACAGCCCTGCAACTGACTCACCACGGAAATAATGTCAGGGGCTGACTCACCGTACCTGGCAGTGAATCAACGACGGTCAATAGTCCTATACCTACAACGTGTACCTGTTTATAAGTACTTGATAAAGTGAATAGTGAATTTAGTTATAAGGCTGCTAAACTCAGTGCATATAAGATCTTAGGATTAAAACGTGATCTAGTGTGTTGAATCATGTGACACTCAGGTGTTCAGTGATATGACTGTTGGAGAAGGGGAGATGGTGTGTGTCGAGCTGGTGGCCAGTGACAAGAGCACCACTTTCCAGGGAGTTATCTTCCAGGGCTCCATTCGGTACGAGGCCCTCAAAAAGGTCTACGACAACCGGGTAGGACTAACTCACCCACACTTTATCCCATAACGATGAATCACTTTTTTTTTTTTTTTGGCTGAAATTGATGTCGAACCATGATTTCCTGTCTCCCTGTGCGTGTGTAAGGTGAGTGTGGCGGCTAAAATGGCTCAACGCATGTCTTTCGGCTTTTACAAATACAACAACATGGAGTTTGTGCGGATGAAGGGCCCTCAGGGGAAAGGGCATGCCGAGATGGCTGTGAGTCGAGTGCCGACTGGAGACACGTCACCCTGCGGTACAGAGGAGGACCAGGACTCGCCTCTGCACGAGAGGGTCGGGACAACACACATAATAGGCTTCTTTCAGTTAATCTGCCCCTGCAGGCAAAAATGTGATTTCTGAATTCCTTTTGTGTTGCTCATTCTTGTTTT